>JAVJIF010033470.1:0-153785 GCA_038442645.1 Agave tequilana
TTTTTGTCGATCACCCTGTTCATGCGGTCCCTAAGAAGGCTGGCTTTACGGTGGTAGAAAATGAGGAAAAGAGTTGGTACAAACAAGACTGCCTACCAAGGTTCGTGTTTGTATCGACTACAGGAAGCTGAATGCAGCTACCCGTAAAGACACTTCCGCTACCCTTCATCAACCAAATGCTTGAGCATTTGGCGGACTGAGTACTACTGCTATCTAGATGGGTACTCGGGATATAATCAAATCCCCATTGCTGCAGAAGACCAGGAAAAGACGACGTTCACCTGCCCGTTCGGAACCTTTGCTTATCGACGCATGCCTTTTGGATTGTGCAATGCTCTCGCAAAGTTCCAACGGTGCATGCTTAGCTTGTTCTTGATATGGTGGAACGTTTTCTTGAGATTTTCATGGATGACTTCTCCATCTACGGAGATTCATTTGATCAGTGTCTTCATCACCTAGAGTTAGTGCTACAAAGATGCATTGAGAAGAACCTAACTCTAAACTGGGAAAAATGTCACTTTATGGTGAGATAGGGGATTGTCTTGGGCCATGAGATTTCGAGGAGAGGCATACAAGTGGATAAGGCTAAAGTAGAAGTGATTGCTAAGCTTCCACCACCCAAAAGCATCAAGGATATTAGATCCTTTCTAGGGCATGCTAGGTTCTACCGACGGTTCATAAGGATTTTAGCAAAATCGCTAGGCCCTTAACCAACCTACTCGCTAAGGACGTGCCCTTTGATTTCAACGATGAATGTTTCAATTCATGGGGGAAGTTTAAGCAAGAACTTATTTCTGCCTATTATTTTTGCTCCTAATTGGGCACAGCCGTTTGAAATCATATGTGATGCATCTGATTTGCTATTGGCGTTGTTCTAGGACAGCGCATCGATAATAGGCAGCACGTGATTTACTATTCGAGTAGGACATTGAATGACGCCTAACAGAATTATACAACGACTGAGAAGGAATTCTTGACCGTTTTCTTTGCGTTAGAAAAGTTTCGGCCCTACTTGTTAGGTTCGAAGACGGTGATTTTTACGGATCACTCGGCTCTGAAATACCTCATGACCAAGAAGGAAGCAAAAACTCGACTGATTCGGTGGATCCTTTTGCTTCAAGAATTTGACTTAGAAATCTGGGATAAACGAGGTATAGAAAATGTGGTCGCTGATCATCTCTCACGAATTTCGAATGCACCAACCATCCAAGCTCCGATCAATAAGGATTTCCCAGACGAGCATATCCTAGCCATTCTTAAGGAACCCTGGTTTGCGGACATATTAATTACCTGGCCACGAGATAATTACCTGCTGACTGGACAAAGTAAGACCAATACCGCTTCTTTGCCCAAGTACGGTACTTCTTCTGGGAAGAACCGTATCTTTTTAAGTATTGTCCCGACCAAATTATTAGACGATACACACCAGAGGAGGAACAGAGGAGTGTGCGCTCAGCTTTTGCCATGATGCCTTGCATGCGGAGGACACTTCGGTCCCCGCAAGACTACCAAGAAGGTTCTACAAAGTGAGTTCTACTAGCCCACTTTGTTCAAAGACTCATATCATTTTTGCAAGTCATGTGCAAATTGTCAGAAAATTGGAAAAATTTCAAGAAGAGACATGATGCCCCTAAACCCGATCCTTGAAGTTGAAATTTTTGACGTATGGGGTATTGATTTCATGGGGCCATTTCCCAATTCCTTCGGCAACCAATTCATTTTGGTTGCTGTAAATTATGTCTCTAAGTGGGTAGAAGCTGTGCCAACTAAGACGAATGACAACAAAGTGGTTGTCAAATTTCTCAAAGAGAACATCTTCTCCCGATTTGGCACCCCTAGAGCGATAATTAGTGATAATGGATCACATTTCTGCAACAGAGTTTTTGAAACTGTGATGCGAAAATATTCCATCAATCACAAGTTATCGACTCCGTATCATCTCCAGACAAATGGGCAGGTCGAAGTCACCAACCGACAGATCAAGCTCATTTTGGAAAAGACTGTCGGACAAAACCGAAAAGGATTGGTCGGTTAAGCTCAATGATGCATTGTGGGCTTACCGCACTGCTTTTAAGACAGTTCTGGGGATGTCTCCTTATAGAATCGTGTTTGGAAAAGCCTGTCATCTGCTAGTAGAGTTAGAACACCGAGCCCTCTGAGCAATTAAGCAACTCAACTTTGATCTGACCAAGGCCGGTGAACTTAGGAGACTGCAGATTTTCGAATTAGAGGAGATACGGAATGAAGCCTATGAGAATGCCCGAATCACCAAGAGCGGGACTAAACTTTTTCATGACCAAATCATAACCCGAAAAAAACTTTGCACCGGAAGCTAGGGTTCTGCTGTATAACTCTATGCTTCATATTTTCGCGGGAAAGCTGAAAACATGTTGGTTGGGACCGTTCATTGTGCGCACTGTTTTCCCACACGGTGCTGTGCTTATTGCAGACCCTAAGAACAACACGGAATTCAAAGTGAATGGGCAAAGACTGAAGCCCTTCTTGACCAATGAGCCTATGACTCCGGATGATAGTCTGCTGACTCTTTTTGCCCCGTCATACACCTAACCACAACAAATAATAAAATAAAATAAAATAAAATTGTTATATGCTTACACCGTCTACATTCTTTTTGACATTTCTTTAGCCTATTCGCACTTGGCCGGCCCAAGTCCACGAAGACGGTGACATCATTTCTTCCCCCTATTTATTGCATTTGCATTTCCATATGCATTCTTTGAGGACAATACATTAGATAGGTGTGGGGGTGCTAACACTTTTTCTTTTTCCTTTTATTCTTTCTCTTCCTTCTTTCAAAAAAAAAAGAAAAACAAGAAAAGAGAAAATTTTAGATTGAAAAGAAATTTCATACTCTTTATAAAAATACCAAAAGATTGTAGGAATTACGGGAACCTTATTAGTGAATCTTTATTTTTGCCTAAATAAATAAGAAAGATTGGTTTGACTAAAAAGTTAGAAGGGATAAGGAAAATAACTCATACCATTTATTTAGCCTTAATAGAATATGCATAACCCACACACACATGCTGGGATTTAGAGACACAACTCTGAAAAAAAAAGAAAAGAAAAGAAAAGAAAAGAAAAGCTGGATAATTGTGCCTCATGAAGCATGATTACTCACACCAAAAAAAAATATTCTATATACAATAGTGCATAATAAATCTTGATTTCGTGGCCTACTCCACTTGCATATTTGACCTGAAGGGTGTTTTTCCACCTGGTGCCCTAAGACCATCTGGTTTGGGATCATCGGTTTGATATGTGTTACATAAGTGAATTAGAAAGCCTAATGGAACCAAGAATAATAAGTAAAATTAATAAAATAAATGATATTCAAAGTTGAGTTGAAAATCCCAAGCACATCACACTTACACATTATGCATATCTATCTAAAGCAAAATAAAAGAATGAGTTAGAAGTAAAAGATCCTTTGTAAATTTAAAGAAAAACTATAGTTTCTTCTTTTATGAAGGTTAAGTATAAGAGGACTTATGAAGGTTAACCTAATTCTTACATCAGTCGGTCATTTTTACTTAGATGATTGAAAGTTCTTTTTCATTAAAAAAAACAGAGAGAAAAAATCTTCCTAACAACTAACTTCTTTTCTTTACTAATGGATTTTGTGGGTGCAATCCGCTGAAAACCCTTAGGAGACAACACTCCTCCTCTAGGGAAAACCTAGAGTTTAAAGGCTTGCTTGTTGCACATGCTCAGTGCAATCGCATCACCTGCGAAAGTGGTATAATAATTTTGTTATTTTTGTTTTGCTCAGGACGAGCAAAAAGATAAGTGGGGGGGTGTGATTAGTTTCTAATTTTGTATAATTTTCATCACATTCTCATATTTATTTCATATAAAATTCTGCTAATAAAACCTTGCTTGATCCTAGGGTCCATGGTGTGCAAATGAAGAAGAAGACCTAAATCACCATTTAATTGATGATTAAAAGCCTACCAAGTAGCCATTGACTTTAGATTGAAGATTTTGTCAGCCCAGGGTATCAAATCACGAATCCAAGACATTCAGGAGTCAGACAACAGATTGGGCGACGCACTGCCCAAGATTAGGCGCGCGCCGCCCTGCCTGGGCCGTGGAAACGCGGCCCTGGTCGCGTTTCCGCGGCCCTTTGGGCGCGCGCGCCCCTGCGCTTTGGGCCACGTGCTTCCCACGTGGCCCCTTTCCCCTGGTGCCTATAAATACCCCCTGGGGTCTTCAATTTGAGCAGATCCAGAGCTTTAGAAAGTTTTTGTAATCTTGTTTTTAGGTTTGTAGTAGTTTTTGTTCTTCTTCTTCTAGTTGTTGTTTTAGCCATTAGAGTGAAAGAGAGAGAGAGAGTATGTAAGTGTTGTATTGGAAGGGTGACAAGCTAATACAAGTACTACTTCTCTTCCTTCTTTTCATTTACTTGTCTTTGCCATTTGCTTTTACTTCCTTATTGTAGTGTAACTTCCTTCTTCTTCACTCCTTTTCTTTTACTTTATTGTAGTGTAACTTCCTTTCTTAACTTTTCTTTTCTTTTGTTTTCTTGTAGTGTAACTCCCTCTCTCCACTTCTTTCCTTTGTTGTTTCTTTTACTTTTATGGCTAACTAACTTTTCATTAGCATGGCTAACTAACTACTAACTCACTAATTTCTAACACTTGATTGATAACCCAAATGAATCAATAGTGTCAAACAAGCCTTGTGCAAACAAGAGCTATGGCATCTTAAGACGAGGGTTCTAACTCTAATTTACCTACAAGTATTTATTTTCTTATACTTCATGCTTAATGAGTTTTGATGATCTATGAGTTGTGTACTTTACTTGTTATTGTAAGTTAGAGACTTTTCCTTTTAACTTTGCTGATACCAATAGTGCACTCGAGTCTTCCCATATTCTCGACTTCTATCTGATCTTGATAAGGGAATGTTCGAGTTTTTGCCATGTAAAGCTAAGTTTTAGGATGAACTTTCACTCGATTTCCACGTGAATAGTTCCAATGCAAAAGGTTTTATGTTTGCCTATGATCCATCGTGAGGCTATCTTCCAAAAGTTAGAAATTAGTGGGAGCACTTAGTAGAAAGTTAGACATGCTTTTTACAACTAAGAAAAAAATCACTTTTACAAATTACTAAAATATTTTCTAACAATTCTTAAAAATAACTTGTTTTCACTTTTAAATTCTTTATTTGGAAATAAGAACTTTCTTTCTTCTTGAACTTTGAAGCCGCATCAAGCTTCCATCGCTCTCCTCCTTGTGGATACGACCCGTATAGCCACTTTGCTACTACGGAAGAATAACAAAAGCAGTAACATCAACCCACACTCTTTTTACATATTCTTGTACTTGCTTTTTGCTGATCATGGACTTATAGTGGAAATCCTTCTGTGTGAAGGCGGGGACGTAGAGCAGTGGCTCGAATCTCGAAACATATCTTTGAGTTTGTGATTAATCCACTATCTCTAAACTCTCTCTCTTATATTTTGCATTGCATCATATTGTTCATATCATATATATACTTGGTATTGATTGTGTGCCTCACTAGTGTTGAACCAAGAGAGCTTCATATAGCACTTCAACTCATATTTAGAGGAATTCAAAGGAGATAGTCCTGAGCCCATCACCAGAAATTCGGTTACACTCTTTGGTTACACTTGGTGTGTTGCAATTAGTTTTTAATTCTGCATCATTTGTCATTAGATTAGCCATACATCTATTCACCCTCCCTCTAGGTGTATTTCAGTTGGTATCAAAGCCTACGCTCCTGATATTAGATTTAATGACCTAGGAGTGAGATCTTGGTTAGCTAATCTAAATTTGTATTTGCACACATATCGTTTATACTCTCATGGATTCATTGACCCCCCTTGTATGATGTTACTAACATTGATATGTGGAAGTATAAGATGAGAATGTACCTTAAAACCCTAGGAATGCATGTTTTCTTGCTACTATCAAAAAATTCTATCATGGTAATAACAAGCACATAGAGGCCAATGCACAAGCCCTAGAAGCACTTAGACGCACTCTTAGCAAAGATTATCTTTCTATGATTTCTCATTGTGAATCCGATTTTGCAGTGTGGAACACTTTGACCTTTCCCGTGCTACAAACGATGAAACATGTGGAGAAGGAATCTAGTGGAGATGAGTCCGATGATGCTTGCTACATGGTCTAAGGGAATGACTCCCTTGGGTACATTCAGAAACTCATCTAGATGATTGTGCTAGTTCTTCAGGAGATGACATCATGGATGCCGATACTTTTAATGAAGAACTATTTAATGTTTGTGAAAACTTGCTAGTAAAGTATAAAGTTTTGAAAAAGAAAAGCTTTGGATTAAAAGAAGAAAATAAAAATTTGTTTTCAAAACTTGATTTGATTTTGCAAGAGAGGGATGAGATTTCAAGTGAAAGAGACTCATTGAAATCTCAACTTGACCTTGCCTTAAAGGAAAATAAAATTTTAAAAAATAAAAATAATTGTGATTGTGTTTTGAAGAAAAATGAGGTTATGTCTTTAAAACTTAATTTTGCTTTAAAAGAGAATGAATCTTTGAAAAATAAAATTACCTTATTTTCAAAAAAATTAGATTTGGTTTTAAATGAAAATAAATCTTTGAAAAATGATTTGTCTTCTCATGTTTGTGCTCCATCTTCTAATGATAAACATGTTGTTTGCTCCACTTCGTCTTTAAGTATTAAAAATGATATATGTGTGTTGAAGCAAAGTGTTGATTGTTTGGGCTCCATTTTCAGCCAATGTACTATGGATCACAGGAAATTGGGATCCATGTTTCGCAAGAAACATGCACCACATGTTCATGCACATCATACACCGCATACACATGCTCATTATGCTCACACACATGATTCTATGTATGCTCATATATACAATTGTACACATTATGGACGTAAGGACCACCTTGCAAAGTTTTGTTATGAAGGATACATAATTCAAATTTGCAAATAAATTTGTTTGGATTTGGAAAGATGCTAACCCCATGGACCCAATAAGGTATGGGTACCAAAATTTACCCCTATTGTATTTGATGTAGGTGTGGGCTCTCACTTGACATGAGAGTAATGGTGCTTTGATGGTGGATGTGTTCCGAGCTAAATGGTGACACTTTTGGATGCATCACTTTCAAGGAAAGTTTGGTGGGAGGACCACCATGGTTTGGAGACCTAGAGATTAGCCCTAATGATTTGGTGACTATCTCTAACTCCCATTTAGTTTACATGCTTTTATATTATTGATTCTTAGCATGTTTTTGTTTTCCATGTTCATTATATTGATGCAATGTAAATTAGACATGTGATATACATAGATAGTCTTTTGAGATACACCCATATTTATATGGATTTACATCTTTCGTGTTCTCACTATAGTTTAGCTATTGTATATATTCTAATCTAAAACATGTGAATTTAACATAATGATCATATTGGTTTATGTTTTCTTCTATGCTTCATGTTTTGATTACTTGTTTAGATGTAGTTTTCATTAAAACTTGTGTCAATACTTATACAACTAGTGAGTCATATTTGATTATTATATGTTTGTACTATGTTGGTCATTTGTACCCATTAGATGTACTTGTATAGCCTATTTTTGATGATTCTTGCATTTTAACTTGTATTCCATATTTTTATATATGTTTTCATAATAATGTATTTAGCTTCATGTATATGTCAATTTTGCCAAAACTATAGATATACATGTCTATCCTAGAGTCACTTGCTTTTCATGCAAATTTTTATTATAAACTCACTTGTGTTTGGGATATGTATGTATACTTCTAGTTTAGACAAAACATACATATGCCTTGAAGTTGGTATTATTTTAATGAAAATTAAATTTTCTATGATTTTCATATTTTTGATTAAAACAAATTTCATATGAGCTTAAAATGTCTTGTTTCCATGATTTTGTTGATTACATGATTCTTACACTCACATTATTCTTATTTACTCATGATTTTTTTCATGAGCTTTATATGTGATTTATAGATTTTGAGTGTCATTCATCGTGTGACTTATATAGTTTCATAGATATATTCATATTTATTCCTTACTTAAAGGATTTCGTACTAGTTTTCAAAATTATCCTTAAACTAGTCTTTATTCTTCAATTGGTAGTAATTTTCAAACATGTTAAACTATTTTCAAACTTTTAGTTTGAAAAACCCCTACCTTCAAAGGGCGGTTGGTTAGGAGACCATGCCTTACATGCTTTAAATGACTATCTTTTAAATATGTGCATGAAAGGGAGGTAGCCACAAGATATACATGTTTTTAATAAAAATACTATTTTATATACTCATATGTGTTTCCTATATATGTATGCTTCACATTTCAAATAATATCAATTTTAATTGGTATTTTCATTTTTATACATATACATAATTTGATTGTGCTTGTTTTACAATATCTTTACATTGTTAAAGTACAAATTATGTTTATGCTAATGATTGAGGCCAAACCTGCACAAAAAATACGGATTTTCAGATCTTATATAAAAACGTGCAAGTGCTCAATACTTCCGCTATAGCAAGTGGCTAATGCGGGTCGTGATCCACAAGGAGGGTTTGCGATGGAAGCGTTTACAGTTTATTGAAATCGTTATAAAAACCAAACGAGAGTTTCTTCTCTATTTTTAAAGTAAGAAAAAGAAAAAGAAAGTTAAAGGTTAAAGTTAAGAAGAAAGCGAAGGATGAAGAAGGAGGAAAATCAGAAAACAATGAAAAGCGACTATGTACAATGAAGTGGAGAAGAATGAAAACGATTTGGAAGAAGTGGTTGGTGATCTAAACTAAGAAAGAAAAGAAAAGAAGTAAAGAGATACTTACCTAGGTTGATTGATGACTTACTTGGAAACCTTTTTGCAAGTTCTACCTTTTTGCTTCGGAGGCGTTCAACGCATAGATCATAAACTCGAGCTCGGTCCCCGTGCACATTATATCGTCAAGCATAAGAAGAATGAAGTGATGCGGAGCTTGGAAGAGGAGAACGTCTTCATGAACTATCGCTGGCTCTCACGTAGCTTAGTTAGACTTGCTTTGGAATTCACTTGTACACTCAACAACAACAAGGTAAAGTAGAAGAGGAAGAGAGAAGCAAAAACAAATGTAAAGTAAAGCAGAATAGAAAACAAACAAAGCATTTACCTTTATTACTTGCTGAGACAATGAAAGAAAGGAGTAGGGTACATCGTCGGTGTCACTCTCAACATCAGCCCCTTTCTCTTACTTACATGAATCTTCTTCTACCCTAAGCTACATACAAGTTACATAAAAGTAAAAACTAAACTACAAAATAGAAAAACTAGTTTAAGATCCTAACTCTGCATTGGCGTCCCATTTCAGCTCAGAGAATGCCCTTTTATAGGCCAAAAACCCAACAACCAAGATCCCGGGGAGGTCGGGGGAGCAAACGCTCCCCCTAACTCCCAAGATTGCCGCAGAAACGCGGCCCAAGCCGCGTTTCCGCGGCCAGGGTGTGGCAGATGGCCACACCCTGTTGGTGGGTCTCTCCGGGGGTTTCTTCTGGCTTTATCCTTTGTTGGTTTTGTCGTTTGAGCTCCGGATTCTGACGAAATGACCTTGGATTCTTGGCTTTAACCGATCGATTCTGAGAGGATTCTTCTCAACCAGTTTCAACCTCTTGATTTTGCCCTGATTTTGTGTGTGCGAATTTATTCTGATTTAATTCAGAATTCTGGTGGGCTTTTGGGCTCATTTCTCTTCATCTCCTTAAGGATTGGGCCTGCAAATAAAATAAACAAATAATAGGACAATGCAGGCTTTTATTCTAAAATGAGTATGGAAATGTGACATTAAATATGCAATATTAGTGACCAATCACACACCCCATACCTATCTTTTGCTCGTCCTCGAGCAAAACCACTAAACTATACTAGAGATTATTAGACCACTTTCGCAGGTCGCGCGATAGCACTGAGCATGTGCAACAAGCCGTTAAACCTCTAGGTTCTCCCTAGAGGACGAGTTTTGTCTCGTGAGGGTTTTCAGCGGATTGCACCCACAAAATCCATAAAGAAAGGGAAATAAAGAGTTAGTATTTTCGAAAAGCATTTTGAAAGAGAAAAATATTTGAAATATGATTGTAAGATCTAAGCAATCTATAAGTTATAGAAAAATCGAATTTTTCATTCCTAAACTTAGTCTCTATTCAAAAATTTGTTATCAATCAAAGTAAGGAGTCAAATTGTACTTCTCATCTAGTCTATTACTTTACCCTAAGTCATATGCACTTGTGACTGTGAGAATTTTGACTAAGGGTTCATTAACTCTAACTCTTATGCCTTATTTATTTATCTATATATATATATTTTTTGGTGGTATTATTCCTTAGTTTAGGCTTTCTAATATGCCCATGAACGAGCCTTTAATCGATGACTCCCAAACCAGACGGTCTTAGGGCACCAGGTGGGAAGACACCCCTAGGACTTAAGGACTCGAGCAAACAAGGCCACAAAACTAAGGATTTTATTATATGAACCTCTTTTAGGCGTGAATACTTATGCTTTATTAGGCACAAATACCCAGCTTAATCAGAGGATCTAATCATCTTTCGCATAAATACTAAGGCTTGCTTAGGCCAAAGCACCTAGCTAATCAATAATTAGATTTTTTCATTTTTTTCTTCAAACTTATCTAATCATCTTTCGCTTAAATACTAAGGCTTGCTTAGGCCAAAGCACCTAGCTAATCAATAATTAGACTTATTCATTTTTTTTTTATATAAGGCATAAGAATCTTTGTTTTTGAACCCTAAGTGTGTAAGTGTATGAAGTGTGCATATTTCATCAAGGTAAAGATCAAGACCAAATTACTTTGACAAATTATCTTCCTAACTCTAAAAATCAAACAAATAATCATATTTTGACCAAGTATAAGAAATCCTAATTTGGATTTTCCTATTCCTTAAAATTAACTTAATTTCTTACAAAAATAAGTCAAAATATTGTTTCTATTTTTCAAAAAGTTTTTAAAAGTAAAGAAAAATGTTAATAATTTTTTTTAATTTTAAAGAAAAAGAAAAGTTATGTTAGACCCTCCCCCACACCTATCTCATGCATTGTTCTCAATGTATGAATTAATGCATAGATGCATGAAAAAGAAGAAAGGGAAGGAAAATGGTTACCTTAAGGTGGTGGTTCCGGTGGTGGTCTGATTGGTCCACGAAACGCGGCCCAATCAACTTTTCTTGGGTCTCGGAGGAACCCACCAGAAATTACTTTAATATAACCCACTAAAAAGATGTATCCATAAAGGATCTTTATTAAATATTTAACCCCATCTAATTTCCATATTCCATAACAAATTTCAGAGTCAAATTTGTCAACCACCTTGTCCCAGAATGGAGTATGAAATGATTGAACAGTTGACTTGGACTCAGGAAGGACAGGAACTAATACCGACTCAGGAAGGTGACTTATGTCAATTAAAGGTTCAGGAGTCGAAATAGGTTTAGAAATTGGGTCCAAGTCAAGAAATTGAAACTCCAGTCCACATGTATTTTTCAACAATGGAATGTGACCTAATATGGGTGATTCCAGTTCTGGAATGATAGGTGGAGGAATCAAAACTGACTCTAAAATATTACTCAAGTTTGGTAACAAAACGGGAGTCAAGATTGATTCAGAAAGTTGAACTGGATCACAGATTTGAGAATCTAGGTCACATATCTCATTGAGTTCAATATC
Source organism: Agave tequilana (assembly GCA_038442645.1). NCBI lineage: Eukaryota > Viridiplantae > Streptophyta > Magnoliopsida > Asparagales > Asparagaceae > Agave > Agave tequilana. The sequence goes on from JAVJIF010033470.1 coordinate 11,733, forward strand.
AAAAAATGGAGAACTTGCCAATTTGTCAATAGGATCTTCAAAAGTGTATAATTGGTCAAGTTCAATATGATCCTCAAAGATGGGTGATTCAATTTCATTATGAATTGGTACAGGATCCAATGTTGACTCAAGGAAAAGATTGAAGTCAGGTGAAGATACCGGAGTCATTATTGAATCAGGAAGTAAAATTGAATCACTAAGTTCTAGTTCATGATCATATTCATCTTCAAGTTCTATTTCAGGCAAGGGATAACTTGCCAAACTATCAATTTTATTTGGAGTTTGGGCAAGTTCAAAAGGTTGTTCTGAAATGGAATCTTGATTTCCAAAACTACATGACTCTTCGGCTCTAACAGAATGGTTAGTGACATCAGGACGGTGGGAACGTAGAGATTCGACCATCATATCTATGTCACGATTACGAGTGTTTTGAGCCTGAGTCATGGCTTCAAGCATCTTTTCATAGTTGATAGGTTCATTGTTTTGATGAAAAGATGAAGAATTGTCTTGGAAGTGGTAGTGAAATTGTGAGTCCATCAGATTTTGGGATTTGTGTTTGGACTCACGCATACTCATTTCCATAATTGATGGTTTCCTATTTTGGACGGGTGGAACTGAGTATGAATCTTGAACATAATGTAGACTGGGTGGAGAAGGAGGACAAGGTGGCTGGAAATTATGCTCGGGGGAGGTGAATCCCCACTGACTCGGTGAAGAGTTGAAATCATTATGGAAATTATAGTTATTAGATGGGGGGTATGGGTCATATTGATTCGGATAAGACCAATCTGGCACACTAGGTTGGTCAAAGTTATGATATGCCGGGTTGGTAATATCGAAAATGAAGTCGGTGTGTAATATGGATTATTATTGTAGTTGAAAAAATTATTATTATAGTCCATATCACACAATAGAATACAAACAAGGAAAAACAAACAAATAAACAAACAAAAAGAAAAAATTCTAGCCTAAGTTAGGGTAGACTTAGGACCTAGACGACTCCTAACTGGTTAGACTGTCCACGGGAGGTCTAATGTAGACTTTAACCACAAGCTAATCAGCCAGGTCAGGGCAAGGTTGGTGGGAGGTTTTCCGTCAAAGACGTTCCTTAATTAAATAACCACCAACCTTCGGGCTTTCGGCCCTCAATCCCTTTCCTAGACACTGATTTTGCAGGAGTTAGATTCCAACATTTTTCCCCCTTAGGATAATCTCCTATTGAGTCCGAGATGTCCCTAGGGCCAACGTCTACTCAATTTTTTAGGCTTGGGTTAGTGAGTGCTTGGATTCTGATTTTTGGGCTAAGGAAGGGTGATTAAATCCCCACCTTATCTTATTATTGGGTTAGTGCCTTAAAATCAATTAGTGCAAGTGTACAAGATATGTAAGACTCACTCAAAGCGATATAAACAACCAAGAAGTGAGTCCTATGCTAAATGCAATGCATACGTACCTTGCTCTAGCACTCTTCAACAGTAAAAAATAAAGGAATTAAAAAGACACGTGCCTAAAATGCAAATGTCTAATCAATTTTTTTATCTTTTCAACAAATATTTTACTGTTGATTATTAGCAGGCTTATGTTATGGCATATAAGAAAAATTAAAGTTGCAGCAAACTAGAATTTGTAAACTAAGCAGCCCTGCAAAAAGCTGTTAGTAGTCAGCTCTTCCTTGCCGCGGATCCGCGGCTTTTGCCGTGGAAACGCGGCAATTCAGAGGGCCCTTGGTCTCTGCTTTTTGGAGCAGAGGCCCAAGGCCACTTGTATGTCACTGCAATAATAATTTTCTGCTTTGCTTGCCCTGTAACCTGCAACAGAGAAGAAAATTCGTTTAGTTCTAAAAAATTTGCAATAAAAATTCAGATTTCAATAAAAACCGTTTTACCCTCCCCGGCAACGGCGCCAAAATTTGATTGAGCCAAACCTGCACAAAAAATACGGATTTTTAGATCTTATAATAAAAAACGTGCAAGTGCTCAATACTTCCGCTATAGCAAGTGGCTAATGCGGGTCGTGATCCACAAGGAGGGTTTGCGATGGAAGCGTTTACAGTTTTATTGAAATCGTTATAAAAACCAAACGAGAGTTCTTCTCTATTTTTAAAGTAAGAAAAAGAAAAAGAAAGTTAAAGGTTAAAGTTAAGAAGAAAGCGAAGGATGAAGAAGGAGGAAAATCAGAAAACGATGAAAAGCGACTATGTACAATGAAGTGGAGAAGAATGAAAACGATTTGGAAGAAGTGGTTGGTGATCTAAACTAAGAAAGAAAAGAAAAGAAGTAAAGAGATACTTACCTAGGTTGATTGATGACTTACTTGGAAACCTTTTGCAAGTTCTACCTTTTTGCTTCGGAGGCGTTCAACGCATAGATCATAAACTCGAGCTCGGTCCCCGTGCACATTATATCGTCAAGCATAAGAAGAACGAAGTGATGCGGAGCTTGGAAGAGGAGAACGTCTTCATGAACTATCGCTGGCTCTCACGTAGCTTAGTTAGACTTGCTTTGGAATTCACTTGTACACTTCAACAACAACCAAGGTAAAGTAGAAGAGGAAGAGAGAAGCAAAAACAAATGTAAAGTAAAGCAGAATAGAAAACAAACAAAGCATTTACCTTTATTACTTGCTGAGACAATGAAAGAAAGGAGTAGGGTACATCGTTGGTGTCACTCTCAACATCAGCCCCTTTCTCTTACATGAATCTTCTTCTACCCTAAGCTACATACAAGTTACATAAAAGTAAAAACTAAACTACAAAATAGAAAAACTAGTCTAAGATCCTAACTCTGCATTGGCGTCCCATTTCAGCTCAGAGAATGCCCTTTTATAGGCCAAAAACCCAAAACCAAGATCCCGGGGAGGTCGGGGGAGCAAACGCTCCCCTAACTCCCCAAGATTGCCACGGAAACGCGGCCCAAGCCGCGTTTCTGCGGCCAGGGTGTGGCCAGATGGCCACACCCTGTTGGTGGGTCTCTCCGGGGGTTTCTTCTGGCTTTATCCTGAAAATCACCTAGAGGGGGGGTGAATAGGTGATAATGCTAATCAATGGACAAATTAAAAATATGATGCAACAATCTCCAAAACAAGACTAAGAGCCGAATACCCCGTGAAGGGTTCTGAACTCCTTCCTCCTGATTCCTCGTAAATAAGAGTTGGAGGTGCGCAATGCAACCTTGTTGTATGGGATTTTGATTGACAAGATGAAATATGATGAATATGGCAATGACAATCAAAAGCAAGAAGTAATAGCAATGAAAGAAATGCAAGAACAAGGAAAAGTAAACCAATCGTAAACACAAGGATATGTTATCGAGGTTCGAGCACCCAGCTCTACTCCCCGCCTTCCCCAGAAGGATTCTAGCTACTTCCACTATCACAAAGAAATCACAATTACACCGGAGTACCCAACTCTACAATCTCAAGTACAAGCAAATTTCTGAGTAGTCAAAAGACCACAAACTCTCTCTTTCAAAAGTCTCTTCCCTTACAAAAGGTCCTTAGAGAACAATGAGTATGAATGAAGCTCTTGTTGTAAGTGAAGAAAGAAAACTAAATCAGAGAGTATTTCAAAAACACTTCAGAAAATGAGAGAGAATTTCAGCACAAAAACAAGAAACAAAGCTCTTTTGAATGTCTTAAACTTTTGAATTTTTCTTGCAAAAATTGTTGTAACCAATCTCTCCCCAAACACCCCTATTTATAAGAGAGGGCTAGGGTTTAGGGATAATACAAACTTAAGGTAATTAAGTCATATTAGATTTGAAATATATCCCTAAATCAAATTTTAAACACAAGAAGACAAAATAAAATAGCTCATTAAAAACTGCCCGTTACTGTTCAACGGATAGTTCGGTCGACTGGCCGGTCGACCGCACGTTCAAAATTATGACCGTTGCAGGCCAGCGGTCGACCGCCCGGTCGACCCAATCTATCCGAGAGCATACTGAGTTACAGTCGGTCGACCGTGCGGTCGACGCAAAAACGTGCACACTGATACATGCACCCAGAACTACAGTCGACTGGGCCGGTCGACCGGCCAAATCTGACATAGGTCGGTCGACTGTCCGGTCGACTGGCTCAGGTCAAAAACCAGGTTTTGGACAGAAAATTAAAGGGATTTTGATTTTGACAAAAATACTTTTGAACAGGGATTAGCATAAAACATAAATATATATCTGTAGGCAAAATCTTGTATGCAAAATATTTTGTATAAATTATAAGAAATTATTTTGGATTAAGTATGTGCGCAAAAACGTGTGTGATAGAGCTTCAAACCTATCCACTATTCTTTAACAAACTATAAAACTAAAAACAAAATAATTAAAGACTTCTTGAGCAATCTTCAAGTCTTTGAGCCATGCTATCCTTACTAGAGCCTTCTTCTTCTATGATCCTTCCTTGATGTGCAATATGCCTTCATAGCTTTATGAACCTAGAAGTTGTTGCAATAGCAAGCAATGGCCTCCAAACATGGTACTTATCCTGAAACTTATCTTAAGCAAATTCATTAGTACCAATAGCTCTTATTTGGTTTGTCATCATCAAAACACAAAACAATTGGAGAGTGTAACCTCTTGGGCCAACATATCCTTTGTTGGTTTTGTCGTTTGAGCTCCGGATTCTGACGAAATGACCTTGAATTCTTGGCTTTAACTGATCGATTCTGAGAGGATTCTTCTCAACCGGTTTCAACCTCTTGATTTTGCCCTGATTTTGTGTGTGTGAATTTATTCTGATTTAATTCAGAATTCTGGTGGGCTTTTGGGCTCATTTCTCTTCATCTCCTTAAGGATTGGGCCTGCAAATAAATTAAACAAATAATTAGGACAATGCAGGCTTTTATTCTAAAATGAGTATGGAAATGTGACATTAAATATACAACATTAGTGACCAATCAGCTAAGCTTGACTAATTTTTAATGTTAATTGGTATCTTTATGAGTTTATGAATTGTTTTCAATTGGTATTTCAATTGCTAATCATTTCAAGTGGTTTCAATTGGTATCAAAATATACTTCATATTTTACCTTTTTATTGGTATCAAAAATTTACAATATATTTCATTGGTATCAAAACCTTACAATTTTTCATTTTTAATTGGTATCAACATTTACTATTTCAATTGGTATCTATTTTTTAATTGGTATCTTAAAATTTTTTTCAATTGGTATAATCTATTAGTATTTAAAAAAAATTTTATGTGGTACCAACTTTTGTTTTGTCAACGACAATTTGATTTCATTGGTATCAAATTTGTTTTGTTGACTTTAAGAAATTCAAAATTTTGTCTTAAAAGTGATTTCAAAATATTTTGATATGTATTGCCTATATGCAAGAGGAGCTTAACATCTTTTCTAGATATAAGATTCATGTTGAGTGTATCTCACATTGAGGAGCTTGACATCTCTTCTTTATATGGTACACGTATGTAGGAGGAGCTTCACATCTCTACTTATACATTGTATATTATGTTTTATGTGACTAGGGTCTAGTCATCTCTTTTCATATAAATGCATGTATGCAGGGGGAGTTAACTATACGTCTCTCCTCTTCATGAATATTATATCGCATATATAATCTTATTGTTTGATTTGTGTTTGCCCTTTGTTGATGAATTGACAAAAAGAGGAGAAGTATTAGAGAGTTTATATATGCATGTTTATTTTATTTCCTCGTTTATGCAAAAAAGGGGAAAAGAATTTGGTGAGTTTATGCATGTTTAGTTCCATATTTATGCATATTTGTATTGTTTGGTTTATGCACTTCATTGAATATCTATTTGTTTATGCTATGCATGAGTTGAGGGGGAGCTTCTATGAAGCTTAACTTTAATCCATGCATATATAACTCCATGAGTTATGTCATCATCAAAAAGGGGGAGATTGTTAGACCAAAGTCCCATCACTCTAGTTTTGTGATGATTACTCATGTAGTTATAGTACTAATGATCTTGTATTTAATTAGTCTAAAATATTTGATCAAGATCTTAGTAGGTGATTAGCTTCATCAAAGAACTTTTGGGAGCTAACGCATGTGGATTCAAGAATTCGCGCGTCAAGATCACATCTAGCACTCGGTTGGAATCAAGTTCGTTGGATCGTGTTTGGATCGAGTCGTCTTAAAGATGAGGATCGTCAAGAAGATTTTGTTTTGTTTAGTTTGTGTTTAAATCTTGTGTAATGATAGATAGTATTGATATGCTCAAGTTCACATACACACATAAGTTTCAATATGTTTGGTTTTTGGTTTTCAATTTTGGATTTCATGTCAAAAACATAGATATATATATATTATATGTGTATTGGATTCTGTCCATACACTCTATGCTTCAAAAAGAGTTTAAATATCTTATTTTTATATTTAGACAAGTTTTGTAAAAATCAGATTTCCATTTTCAAAGATTGGTTTTTAGAAAATACGGTTGTTGTGTTTTAGCCAAATTTCTATATCACAAAAATAGTTCAAATAGTTTGTAATAGTGTTGATTTTTGTTCACACATATTTGTTATTCAAAGATCTTATAAGAACATATTTTTGTAAAATTTATGTGTATTTATGGGATTTAATTGGTATGAAATTAACTAAGTTTTCAATCCCTTATTATCAGTCAGACTCAGCTGGCGGTCGACCGGACCGGTCGACCGATGTGCACGAGGGACGTGCACAGGCCAGCCACAGTAGGCCGGCCGACCGCGCGGTCGACCGACTGAAAGCACCCAACTCTCGGGTGCTGTCTGGTCGACCGGGCGGTTGACCGAAGGCTTGGCCCGGTCGACTGAAGGCACAGCGGTCAGAAATATGACCATTGCTCCGGTCGACCGGAAGGGCATTTTTGCCCTTTCCTATGGCCAACGGGCAGAATTTTGAGAGGGTTGCAAATACCCATCTCTTGGGCTATTTTATACATGGTTTTTTAGAGCTAAAATTTCTATCTTTCTCAGTGGTTTAGCAAGAAGTTTTCAAAGAGTTTTTGGGCTACAAAGTTTTATTTTTAATTGTTTTAAAGTGTTAGAAAAATCAAAGAAAAGAGAGCCTTTGGGAGATTATTTTATATCTTGATTTCAATATCTATTTTGTGTCTTTCCCAAGTGTTTTTCTTTGTTATTTTCATTCCAAACACTCTGTTTTCTCACACTTGAGCTATCATCTCTATCCTATATATAGGATCTTATTATGTAAGGAAAATTGGTTTGTGATCTTAGTGATCACTAAGGTTGTTTGAGGTCTTTTGAGATCTCCGATATTGTAACTTTCTTTTTGCTTTGGTTTGTGCTTATCCCTCTAAGTGTAGAGGAGGTTGAGCTTTGAATTTGGTGTTCCCTCTTATGTAGAGGTGATTGAGGTAGAGTTTTGGTTTTGAGCCTATCCCTCTAAGTGTAGAAAAGACTGTGATTTGGACTTATGGTTATCCCTCAAGTGTAGAGATGATTGTAGTGTTTGGCCTAGTGTCTTATCCCTCTTGTGCAAGGTGATTGTTGTTTGGCTTAGTGCTCATCCCTCTAAGTGTAGAGGTAATTATTTTTGTGCCTAGCCTCTTGTGTAGAGGTTGTTTTGTTGGAGAGAGGAGTTGAGTACTCCTAGTTTGTATTTGCCAAATCCTCAGTGGAGTTCCCTATGTGGGAGGTCCTGTGTGGACTTATAGTGAAAATCCTTCTGTGTGAAGGCGGGGACGTAGAGCAGTGGCTCGAACCTCAAAAACATATCTTTGAATTTGCAGTTGACGCACTATCTCTAAACTCTCTCTCTCTCATATTTTGCATTGCATCATATTGTTCATATTATATATATGCTTAGTATTGATTGCGCGTCTCACTAGTGTTGAACCAAGAAAGCTTCATATAGCACCTCAACTCTTATTTAGAGGAATTCAGAGGAGATAGTCCAGAGCCCGTCACCGGGAATTCGGCTACACTCTTTGGTTACATTTGGTGTGTTGCAATTAGTTTTTTATTTCGCATCATTTGTCATTAGATTAGCAATACACCTATTCTCCCCCTCTAGGTGTATTTTCAGTTTGGATTTCAGCCGAAGTGCGGGCTCCGGTATGAACTGTCAGTGGCCTGGGACACTGAAATAAATTAATTAAAATACAGGCGGTACTGATTGATATTATTGTATAAATAACATGACTTTCTTGATACATGTATATTATTGTTCAGTTGTACTTGTTACTATTCCTGATATTTTATCTACTATCATGTCACATGTATACCTTGTTACACTTCCCGATACTTGTTACACTTCATGTGGTGGCACACTATTCATATTCATGTATACCCTGTAGACACCATTACTGTATAATCACAACACATAGTATGGTTATTCTGCATACTTCATTTCTATATGTTCATATTCAACACGACACCATTAGGCTACTATTATTATTAGATTAAATAAGAAAATAAGGTAATTAAAACATACTACATGTTACTTATACACACTGATGTAATTAAAAACACTTAATACTGTATTATATCACACATATTGAGAATATATATAAATGATATAATTCTATTGATTATAGTAGCATAATACCTCAAATTGACTTACTTATTATTTTTGCTAGCACGTCCCAGACATATAAACTGATAGCAATGATATAAAATTGGATATTATTATGGTAATGACACTATTATAACATGTTAGGTATTGATGATGTTAAAATATGATAGTTGTACATTTTTCTCGACCGTTATTATCATTATATTACATCACTGGTATTTAAACATGTATTATTTATTATTATGATTGTATTACTATTGTATATATTACTGCTTACTTCATTTTACCACTCACTAGGTCGCTTTCTGATGACTCAGATTTTACGTGTTCAAGTTAGAGCTCAGAGACTTTGTAGCACTTGATATTTTCGAGACATTATGTAGAGACCGCCACCTTTTGCTAGCACCTAATATTATTGAGACATTATCTAGAGACCGCCACCTTTTCCCATTCATAGGTATTTTCATTATTTGTTTCTATTTCTTATTTATTCCTTTTTCCATTTCCATTATGATCACTAACCCTTTTTGCAGGTATTCTTATACTTATTTAATGCTGGAATTATTTGTGTATATTGTGTTTATTTCCTGTACTGAGCTTAGCATACGTATATGAGGGTATTTTCACCTTACGTATGTACATCGTCATAGCGTCCTTGTATCCGTGGGCTCTGGGCGTTACATCTCCACTCCTTTAAAACAAGGTGATCAACCCACCTAAACTCTTTGAAAGTGATGCATCAATGAATAAGGCTCATTAAGCTCTGATTGCATCCTCCACCAAGACACAAATCCTATCATGTCTTGTGAGAGCCTATACCTACATCAAATATAACTGGCATGGATTTTTATACCCAAACTTTCTTGGATCCTAGGGGTTTAATATCATTACAAACTCAAATATTCTTACAAGCAAAATTTAAGAAATTTAATCTATCATAGCAAAATTTTATAAGGTGACCCTTGTGACCACAATGAGAATAATGATACAATCTAGTAGGGATGTGTGCATGTTCTGCATGAGGTGTATGTGTTGGCTCAAAGGCCATTTGCCCCATTTTTTATAATAATAAAACATAAATAATTATGTTTCTAACAATTTTATTTAACTAAGTTTTAAGTTAATTCATTGTTGCATCTTAGCTTCTCCATAAGACTCACACATTTAGAAGCTATTAACATGTCGATCCAAGAGCCTAAGCACATAGAGCTCAAGGATTAAGATTGCAAGTGAAGACTTTTTATAAGATTTGAATTTTGTTTTTTGTATTTTAGATAGAATTTATGGTCATTGTTAAATCAAGATGATATAGTTGATAGCTCTTGAGATTCACACACGAACACATATTTCATATCTATCTAAGTGTTTTTGAAAAGACTTCAAAATGTTTCTCTTTTTCGTTTTCAAAAATGAGTTTTGAAAAAATTGATTTTCTATTTAGAAAAGTGATTTTTACAAAATATAGTTCTAACTTAGTTTTGTGATGACCTCTGATCACACACTGGACTCACTATGATATGAGAACTTTATTTTGTGATTGTAGTCAAAATATATTTTGTCAGAAAAATATTGGACTCCAAAAGATCTTCAAAATGTAACTTTGGCCCAATGTCCGTCGACCGACCAGTCGACCGCAGACAGAGCAAAATTGCTCGGTTGGTCAACCGAGCAGTCGACCAATATGCACAAAGATTTCCTTAGTGCCTTTGTGTGCACTTCGGTCGAACGTTCGATCGATCGACTGAGATACCCCTAGTCTCTGCTAGGCACGATCGACTGATCGGTCAACCATCAGAGAGCTTAGCTTTTTGTTTGGTTAAGCGATCGACCGAACGGTCGGCCGCTAACCCCAACAGTTAGAAATCTGACCGTTGACGATCGACCGACCGGTCGACCGACAAAACAATCTTGTTCTGTTTTTTTCTCAACAGCTAGTTTTCTATTTGTCTTTTTCTGGGTCACATCTCAACGGCTCTTTTGGGTTTTCTCCTCAGGTTTTTACACCCTATAAATATGGGTAGTGTAGAAAAACTCTATAACAAGTTTTCAACATTCAAAATCAAGTTTTAGTGATCAATATTCTTTTTCTTAAAAAGATTTTCAACTTGAGCCAAAATTCCATATCTTTGATTTTTAGCTTGAGCTTTCCTCTACATTTTTCAAGATATTTTCACCACACAATCTCAACGAGCTTCATCTCCTCATCTTGGTTATAGGATTGTACTTGTGATCCATTTGTGATCAAGAAAAGATCATCATTTTCTTCAAATTGTGAAGTTATAGAGGTTGCGACCTCAAGTGAGCTTGTGAGCTTTATTGTTGGTGTTGTGGCACTGAGAGAAGGACTTGTGAGTCCACAGAGTTCTTGTGAGAATTTGTAATAGTTGACGATCTAGTGAGATAGGTCATAGTGAAAATCTTTCATAGTGGTGAAGGTGGGGACATAGAGCAGTGGCTCAAATCTCGAAATATATCACAGTGTTTGCGATTGCTTACTCTCTCCTTTACTCTATTCTCTCTTTACATACTTGCTTACTTAACTTATTACTTATTTGCAAGTATTCTTTGTGTTGTGGTTGATATTTGATAGGTTGCTAGCAAGTAATTTTTAATTCCGCATTATTTGTAATTTAATATATCCATCACCTATTCACCCCCCTTTAGGTGATGGCCACTTGGCCACACCATGGCCGCGGAAACACGGCCATAGCCGCATTTTGTGGCTTGTTAGTGTTTGTTGGGAGAGCGTTTGCTCCCCTATCTTCGTACGCCCTTCCCCATTTGGTTTTTGCCTATAAATACTATATTTTTAGAGAAAAAGGGACCGGAAATTAGTTTAAATTTTTCCTTTTGTTTTTAGGGTTTAGGTTCTTTGTTAGATAGTATAGAGAAGTTGTATCTCTATTTTTAATTTGTAGTTCAGTCCATATACCAGTGAGAGAGAGGAATAGAGTGATTGTAATCTGAAGATTAAAGTGACATCAATAAAGAATCAAGCTTTCTCTTCTACTACTCCAATTCATGGGTATGTCTTGTTTTATTTACATATCTTGTTTGACATCATTCATGAGTAGCTAAACTTGTTTTCTGGGCTCACTATCGTCCCTCTCTTCGATCCTCTTGTTTTGAACAGTTTTGATGTAAAGAACCTAACGGAATCATATGTATGCCTTAAACTAAGCCTTTCTTCTTTGAAAGTATTCTTGAAGGAACATGAGGATGTGTTTGAATTTTTAAACTTCTATTTCTTTAAAATATCACTTGAACTTGCTTTTATTTCATACTTGAAAGAAAACTTGATGATTTAACATTCAGTTCAAGAGGATTTCTTAAGAAAAAGAGTTAAACTTTTTCAAACAATCTTATTTGCTTTGCTTAAGACTTTCGAAACTAAAACTTAAGTTTTTGCCTATGATCAAGTTGAGGCACTAAGAATTTCAAGAGAATAACACATCATTGAGTAGTAAGATAGTGAGCTCAGATCTTCTTCCTATATTAAAATTAACAAAATACTATTCAAGTTTTTTAAAGATCACCTTTTCAAAGCCTTTTCAAGTTTTAAATTTTTCTTTAAATCACTTCCCTTCTTTCCATTCTCTTTTTCAATATAAAAAAAAAAGAAAAAACACAAACACCTTTCTTTGTTATTTAACAATTCATCAAAAAGCTTCTATCGCATTCCTCCTCGTGGACACGACCTGTTTGCCCAAAGCTAGACGGTAATTCTCATTGCTTTTATTTTTCAATCAAGCTCAACAGCAGAGAAGAGATGGACTCTCCGGTTTCATTAAAAATCTCAAAACTCAAGAAATGGAAATAAAGGTGTGAGAAGAAAGGGAGACTCCAAAAAGAAAGTTATTGCTTTCAAAGCTACTCCCTCTGCCACTGACGAAGAAGATTCATCTGAAGATAGAGATGAAGACTTTCCTATGCTCATTAGGAGAGTGGGTAAAATGTTCTATAAGAAAGGAAGACAAAGCAACTTTCGAAGAGGAAGACTTCAAGGAAGATTCGAAAAGAAGGAGGAGGAGATGGGTCCTTACTTTCATTGAAAGAAAACGGGCCATCTCATTAAGAATTGCCCTTCTCTTCAAGCCACCACCTCCAAGAATATGCATAAGAAGAAAAAGGCGATGATAGCTACATGGTATGATTCAGAAATTGAATCCGAAGAGGAAATTGACACAGCATACGTTTGCTTTATGGCAAACGGAGAGGAGACGTCTAAGGTAAATCTCAAAACCTCTCTTGATGATGATTTAACCACAAATGAGCTTGCTTAAGTTTTTGAAGAATTGCAAAACAGGTATGAGATTTCTATTGCTCAAAATAAAAAAAATGAAAAAGGAAAATGATCTTTTAAAGAATATATTAGATGTTATTTTTGAAGAGAAAAATGACTTATCTATTTCTTTTAAGAAACCTAAAAGGATTTCAATAATTATAAACTTGTTTGTAAGGGTAAAAGCCCTAATATTATTTTTAATAAAAATGAATTTTTGGATATCCAAAAACGAATTGATGTTTTGGATACCTCTTTGAAAAAGTATGCCTTTTATATGAATAAATTTTATTCCATGTTTCCAAAGGGAAAAACCTAAAGGAAACATACATCTCATATATGTCATACACAACATGAAAAACATGTAGAACATACACGTATACATCAACAGCAAGCTTTCCTGTATGACAAAGTGTACACTTATACACATTGCGGCCACAAAGGCCATTTAGTCAAATTTTGTTATGCTAAGTTAAAAATGATGAACAAAAATGTTTGGGCCGAGAAAGTACTAACCTGATAGGACCCAAAAAGATTTGGGTACCAACTAATACACCAAACTTGATTGATATAGGTGTGTCATCTTCCTTTAAGATGTAGGGGGAGATGGTGCCTTGGTGGTCGATATATTTGAGCTCAAAGAATCAACAGATATATTGCATCGCTATCAAGAAGCGCCACTCTTTGGAGATTGTCTATGATTCGATAACATCTCCACTTGAAAATTTCATTTGTAGCTAGAACTATACATGCATAGAAATAGCTAGCTTTTTATGTGTGTTAACATGATTTTTTTTTTTTTTAGCATGTTTATTTTGAGCTAGTTCTTTGACAAGTTTTTTGGGTTCAATCTACTAGCCCATGGATTGCTTGCTCATGCTTATAGTGTTTACCCATGCTCATTTGTTTGATATATATATATATATATATATATATATATATATATATATATATATATATATATATATATATATATATATATATATATATATATATATGTGTGTACTTATATTCTTTTATTTGTGCACGTGCATGTACATATTTTGTTTGTGTATCTATCTTGTGTTTGTGTATCCTATTTAAATCATTTTTAAGAAATATATCAAGGTAGCAATTACGCGCCTCAATTCTTAACTAGAGAAATGATGAGGAGAAGTTCAGAACCCGTTAAGTGTATTCGGCTTCAATATCTTGTATTTAATTGCTTAATATTTGAGTTAATTAATATAAAATATATTTTTAAATATGAAAAAATATATCTTGATATCATATTCATGTGTAAACCATGCATATAAGATTTATGGACCTATATCTCTATTTTATGAATGAAAAAGATTTGTGGTTAAAGTATTTTCAAAACCCTTTTTTTACATTGTTTAAAAACTGTTTTAGGGTTATTCCGGTCAATCGACCGGTTGACCTATTTGTCCTGAAATAAGGCAGGTTGACCGAGCGGTCGACCAAGATAACCTAGCATATATATTTTTGCCATCGACCTTGAGCCGGTCGACCGACTGTAAGTCATTTGGTCTCAGAGAGAACCCGGTCAACCAGGCGGTCGATCGTAAGTCGGGTCTAGGCTGCTTTTCACCTATTTTAAAATCCTAGTTTTCTCTTTCATCTCTCATTTTCTTCTCTTCCTCTGCCGTTCTCTTCTCTTCTCTCCTATTTTCTTTCATCCGTCTCTCACATCATCCCTGATCCTCTTTTAAACTCCAAAAATTTCATGGATCTCACTTTTATTCTCCGAATTTTCATAATTTCAAGTTGAAATTTCAGATTCTCTTTAGGTAAAACCCTAGTTTTCCCCAAAAAAAATTGTGTCTATTTTTCTTTCAATTTTCTACTAAATTCGTGCCTAGTTTGTATTCTTCATCGTATTTCTCACCATGTTTAAGCATGCAAGTTTTGAAAAAGGGAAACAACCTGAATCTTTCACAAATCTATTTGTTTCTTAAAATTCATCCCAAAATTCTCTATAATTCATAACAAGAATGTGATTTCTGGTCGGATGGTGGTGCTTGCTGACTTTGAGCACCTCCATCTTTGACAAATCTTGAGTACTAGCTCTTTAGAATATCTTGTCACCATTAAGAAACCAATTTGCCCTTAGCTAGTCCACTACTTTTATTCTAATCTGTCCTTTCAAAATGACCATATGAGATCTAGAGTATTGGGCAGTAATATTAACATTTTTTGGGTAAATTTGTCTATCTACTATGCCTCTCCTGTGAGGGTGTGGACATTAATAATGTAGATTTACATGATTTCGTGTACCCGGACGATGAGTCTGCTTTCACCGCCTCTCTATTGCTTTATGGCGATGAGAACCCGACTTTGGCAAAGAATGAGGAGGTGAAGTACTGCACTAGTCACGCCCGGGGATCTGCTCCTTTCTTGATCTATTGCCTTTTGAAAGGCATTTGAGTCAATATCCTAATACTCATCGTTGACTTCATGCTTCCTGAGCACTTGCTGATCCCAAATCGGCACTTGCCTTTGGGATGCTCATCACCCGACTCTTCAAGCTGCTAAAATTTGACATCTCTGCTGAAAGATCCATTGCACCCTTCGTTGACATCAACAGCACACTCCTCAAGAGGATGCATGTTGGGGAGCGTGCTCTTATTCCTCAACCCCTCCTATTATTCCACCTGTTATTCCTGGATCCTCCTCATCAGCTTCTATAGACCCCTATGCTACACTCTCAGCTCAACTTCAAGAATATGATTTGAAGATCACTACTCATCCTGAGAAGGTGTCGGCTCGTCAGGAAGATATCCAACAAGGATTTCAGAACGACTTGACATATATCTGCTCATCCATTCGTTATCTTCAGATATATGTTTATGAGAGTTATGGTAGGCATGCTTGGTATGTTCCTCTTCCGAGCGGCTATGCCTCGCGTCTTCTATCTTTGAGTCCTCCTTTTGATCCATGGGTTCCTCCTCCAGCTACATATGATGTACCAGCTCCTCTTGAAGATCCAGATTTTCAGGAAGATTGAACCCCTTTTGTGATGCTAACAAAAAGGGGGAGAGTGATCTGGAGTTATCTAGGGGTTTATGTTTTTATGTACTCTTTTGTTTTGAACATGTATTTTGTTATTTGGACATGCAATACTTATTTTGTTATGGCATGAACTTATGTATGGATTGTTTCTTTTATGATATCATTGTTTGTTGGGAAGTTATGTATCTTTCTTATTATTGGCCTTTGATACATATCTTTTATTTTGTGGTATACAATGTTTTTGATTTTGAGTATCCTATTGTATACCATCAATCTAACCACATGTTTTGGAGGTTGGCGGTATTGGATGGTTAAAGGAAATAGTTTGTGCATACCTTTCCGTATTTCCATATTCTTTGTATGCATAAATGTGTTGCATAGAGCTTACTTTGCAATATCATATTCATATGCTATAGTTGATACATCTTGCTTGATAGATTTGTTATATGCACATGTTTAGGGGGAGCTTCGCTTGAAGTCTCTTCTCTATTTATTTATAATAACTCCATGTGATTTGTCATCATCAAAAAGGGGTGATTGTTGCCCCAAAGGCCATTTGTCCTAGTTTTTATGATAACAAGATGTATGTAGTTATGTTTCTAACAATTTTGTTTAACAATATTTCAGGTTAATTTATTGTTACATCTTGGCTTCTCCATAAGACTCACATGTTTAAAAATTATGAACATGTCGATCCAAGAGCCTAAGCACATGGATGAGCTCAAAGATCAAGATTGCAAGTGAAGACTTTATACAAGATTTGTATTTTATTTTTTGTATTTTAGATAAAATTTATAGTCATTGTTAAAACCAAGATGATATAAATTGATAGCTCTAAAGATTCACATACGCACACATCTTTCGTAGTGATTGAGGCTAAACCTACACAAAAAATACGAGATTATAGAACTTAAGAAAGGAAATGTGCAAGTGCTCAATACTTCCGCTATAGCAAGTGGCTATGCGGGTCGTGATCCACAAGGAGGGTTTGCGATGGAAGCTTTTACGGTTCTTTATTGAAATCGTTAAGAAAACAAAAGAAATTTCTTCTCTATTTTTAAAGTTAAGAAAATGGAAAAGAAAGTTGTTAAAGTTAAGAAGAAAGCGGGAGATGAAGAAGGTGGAAAATCAGAAAACGATAAAAAGCGACTATGTACAAATGGAATGAGTGGAGAAGAAAGAATGAAAACGGTTTGGAAGAAGTGGTGTTTGTGATTTACTTTACAGAAATGAAAGAAAGAAATAAAAGTGTTACTTACCTTCTTTTCGTCAAATGCTTACCTTGAGATCTTAGCTACGAAGTTACCTTGAATTAGAGGCATTCAGTGCATAGCCCATAAGATTTGAGTGTTGGTCTTCATCCACATTACATCATCAAGACTACTTCAAGAATGAAATGATACAGAGAGAGACTCTACTCCATCGTCATGAGCTATCGATGGCACTCGCAATGGCAAGGCTCTTTCGATGCTTCTAGACTCACTTGGAAGACGATTGTACGAAAAAGAAGAGTAAAATAAAAAAGAAGAAGAAGAAGAAGACTAAATAGAAGTACATACACAAAAAGAACATCGATTCGATTCCATTACAATCAAAGAAAAGAAATAAGTCTTACACCGGTGTCACTCCAGCTCAAGCTTCAGCCTTGTTCTTCGATGCAAGTCGATCTCCTCTGAATTACATAAATGAAACCTAAAATTACATAAAAAGAAAGACTAAAAACCTAAACTAAGAAATGAAAACTAAGCTAAATCCTAATCTCTGCATTGGCCTCCCTTTTGCCTTTGAGTGCAGGTATTTATAGGAGAAATGAAGGGGGTAGAGGTGGATATTCAGTTCTGATCTGCTGTTTGTTAGCTTATTGATTACTGAATATCACTTAACAACTGACAGAATTAGAAATAATGATCAACATAAGAGTTATAGCTCTGTCAGTCTGCTTTCTGGATCATCTTGAATCATCAGAATTGAGATTCTGTAGCAAAAGTTATGATTCGAATACTAAAATGTATCCAGTCAGAATCTGAATCAAACTTGCTTGATCTTTGCTTCAACCGATCGATTCTGAGAGGATTCTTCTCAACCAGTTTTCAACCTCTTGATTTTTCCCTGATTTACTGAGTGTGAATTAACTCTGATTTAATTCAGAATTTTTGTGGGCTTTGGGCTCATTTTTCTTCATCTCCTTAAAGAATGGGCCTGCAAATAAATTAAGCAATTAATTAGGACAATGCAGGCTTTTATTCTAAAATAAGTATAGAAATATGATATTAAATATGCAACATTAGAGACCAATCACACCCCCATACCTATCTTTTGCTCGTCCTCGAGCAAAACAACTAAACTATACTAAGGATTATTAGACCACTTTCGCAGGTCACGCGATTGCACTTAGCATGTGCAACAAGCCGTTAAACCTCTAGGTTTCCCATAGAGGACGAGTTTTGTCTCGTGAGGGTTTTTAGCGGATTGCACCCACAAAATCCATAAAGAAAGGGAAATAAAGAGTTAGTATTTTCGAAAAGCATTTTGAAAGAGAAAAAATATTTGACATATAATTGTAAGATCTAAGCAATCTATAAGTTGTAGGAAAACTAAAATTTTCATTCCTAAACTTAATCTCTATTCAAAAATTTGTTATCAAGTAGAGTAAGGGGTCAAATTGTACTTCTCATTTAGTCTATTACTTTACCCTAAGTCATATGCACTTGTGACTGTTAAAATTTTGACTAAGGGTTCATTAACTCTAACTCTTATGCCTTATTTATATATATATATATATATATATATATATATATATATATATATATATATGGTGGTATTATTCCTTAGTTTAGGCTTTCTAATCTGCCCATGTAACGAGCATTTAATCGATGACTCCCAAACCAGACGGTCTTAGGGCACCGGGTGAGAAGACACCCCTCGGACTTAAGGACTCGAGCAAACAAGGCCACAAAACTAAGGATTTTATTATATGAACCTCTTTTAGGCGTGAATACTTATGCTTTATTAGGCACAAATACCCAACTTAATCAGAGGATTTTTATATATATATTTTTCAAACTTATCTAATCATCTTTCGCATAAATACTAAGGCTTTCTTAGGCCAAAGCACCTAGCTAATCAATAATTAGATTTGTTTATCTTTTTCTTTTTTTCTTTTTTTTTATAAGGCATAAGAGTCTTTGTTTTTGAACCCTAAGTATGTATGAAGTGAGGTGTGCATATTTCATCAAGGTAAAGATCAAGACTAAATTACTTTGACAAATTATCTTCCTAACCCTAAAAATCAAACAAATAATCTTATTTTGACCAAGTATAAGAAATCCTAATTTAGATTTTCCTATTCCTTAAAATTAACTTAATTTCTTACAAGAAATATGTCAAAGTATTGTTTCCATTTTCAAAAAGTTTTTAAAAGTAAAGAAAATGTTAATTTTTATTTATTTATTTATTTATTTTTTAGAGTTATGTTAGAACCTCCCCCACACCTATCTCATGCATTGTCCTCAATGTATGAATTAATGCATAGATGCATGAAAAAGAAGAAAGGGAAGGAAAATGTTACCTTAAGGTGGTGGTTCCGGTGGTGGTCTGATTGGTCCACGAAACGTGGCCCAATCAACTTTGCTTTGGGTTCGGAGGAACCCACCAGAAATATCGATAATATAACCCACTAAAAAGATAAATCCATGAAGGATTTTTATTAAGTATTTAACCCCATCTAATTTTCATATTCCAGAACTAATTCGGAGTCAAATTTGTCAACCACCTCGTCCCAGAATGGAGTATGAAATGATAGAACGGTTGACTTGGACTCGGGAAGGACAGGAACTAATACCGACTCAGGAAGGTGACTTACGTCAAGTAAAGGTTCAGGAGTTGAAATAGGTTCAGAAATTGGGTCCAAGTCAAGAAATTGAAACTCCAGTCCACATGTATTTTCCAACAATAGAATGTGACCTAATGTGGGTGATTCCAGTTCAGAAATGATAGGTGGAGGAATCAAAACTGACTCTAGAATATTATTCAAGTTTGGTAATAAAACAGGAGTCAATATTGATTCAGAAAGTTGAACTGGATCACATATGTGAGAATCTAGGTCACATATCTCATTGAGTTCAATAAAAAATGGAGAACTTGCCAATTTATCCATGGGATTTTCAAAATTGTAAAGTTGGTCAAGTTCAACATGATCCTCAAAGATGGGTGATTCAATTTCTTTATGAATTGGTACAGGATCCAATGTGGACTCCGGAAAAAGATCGAAGTCAGGTGAAGGTACCGGAGTCATAATCGAATCAGGAAATGGAATTGAATCACTAAGTTGGGGTTCAGGATCATAATCATTTTCAAGTTCTATTTCAGGAAAAGGAAAACTAGCCAAACTATCAATATCATGTGGAGTTTGGGTAAGTTCACATGGTTGTTCTGAAATAGAATCTTGATTTTCAAAACAACATGACTCTTTGGCTCTAACAGAATGGTAAGTGACATCAGGACGGTGGGAACGTAGAGATTCGACCATCATATCTATGTCACGATTTCTAGCATTTTGAGCATGAGTCATGGCTTCTAGCATCTTTTCATAATTGATGGGTTCATTGTTTTGATGAAAAGATGAAGAGTTGTCTTGGAAGTGGTATTGAAATTGTGAGTCCATCAGATTTTGGGATTTGTGTTTGGACTCACGCATACTCCGTTCCAAAATTGATGGTTTCCTATTTTGGACGGGTGGAACTGAGTATGAATCTTGAACATAATGTGGACTGGGGGGAGAAGGAGGGCAAGGTGGTTGGAAATTATGCTCGGGGGAGGTGAATCCCCACTGACTCGGTGAAGAGTTGAAATCATTATGGAAATTATAGTTATTAGATGGGGGGTATGGGTCATATTGATTCGGATAAGACCAATCCGGCACACTAGGTTGGTCAAAGTTATGATATGCCGGGTTGGTAATATCCGAAAATGAAGCCGGTGTGTAATATGGATTATTATTGTAGTTGAAAAAATTATTATTATAGTCCATATCACACAATAGAATACAAACAAAGAAAAACAAACAAATAAACAAACAAAAAAGAAAAAATTCTAGCCTAAGTTAGGGTAGACTTAGGATCTAGACGACTCCTAACTGGTTAGACTGTCCACGGGAGGTCTAGTGTAGACTTTAACCACAAGCTAATCAGCCAGGTCAGGGCAAGGTTGGTGGGAGGTTTTCCGTCAAAGACGTTCCTTAATTAAATAACCACCAACCTTCGGGCTTTCGGCCCTCAATCCCTTTCCTAGACACTGATTTTGCAGGAGTTAGATTCCAACATTTTCCCCCCTTAGGATAATCTCCTAAATGAGTCCGAGATGTCCCTAGGGCCAACGTCTACTTTTTATTAAATTAGGCTTGGGTTAGTGAGTGCTTGGGAAAATGATTTGCGGGCTAAGGAAAGGGTGATAAAATCCCCACCTTATCTTAATTACGGGTATGCCCTTAAAATTGAATTGTGCAAGTGTACAAGAAATATAACTAGGATACACTCAAAGCATGAAAATCAAGCAAGAGTTGATTCCTAGTCTACATGCAATGCAAAACGTACCTTGCCTCCAGCACTCTTCAACAGTAAAAGTAAATGAATTGAAAAGACACGTGCCTAGAAATGCAAATGTCTAATCAATTTTTAACGATTACAACCAATTTTTTACTGTTGACTTTATTAAGCAGGTATAGGGTGAATATTACAGGGAATTAAGTAATGCAGCAGAAGTATTTTGCAGAATCAGAGACCCTGCAGAAAAATGATCAGTAGTGCACTCCTTATTGCCGCAAATTTGCGGCAAAAGCCAGGATTTTGCGGCAATTTGGAGGGATCCTGGTCTCTGCTTTCGAGAGCAGAGGCCCAGGTCCACTTATATGTCACTGCAATGCAAAGTTCCTGTTTTCTTCAACCTATAACCTGCAACAGAGAAGAAAATTCGTTTAGTTCTAAAAAATTTGCAATAAAAATTCAGATTTCAATAAAAACCGTTTTACCCTCCCCGGCAACGGCGCCAAAATTTGATTGAGGCTAAACCTGCACAAAAAATACGAGATTATAGAACTTAAGAAAGGAAATGTGCAAGTGCTCAATACTTCCGCTATAGCAAGTGGCTATGCGGGTCGTGATCCACAAGGAGGGTTTGCGATGGAAGCTTTTACAGTTCTTTATTGAAATCGTTAAGAAAACAAAAGAAATTTCTTCTCTATTTTTAAAGTTAAGAAAATGGAAAAGAAAGTTGTTAAAGTTAAGAAGAAAGCGGGAGATGAAGAAGGTGGAAAATCAGAAAACGATAAAAAGCGACTATGTACAAATGGAATGAGTGGAGAAGAAAGAATGAAAACGGTTTGGAAGAAGTGGTGTTTGTGATTTACTTTACAGAAATGAAAGAAAGAAATAAAAGTGTTACTTACCTTCTTTTCGTCAAATGCTTACCTTGAGATCTTAGCTACGAAGTTACCTTGAATTAGAGGCATTCAGCGCATAGCCCATAAGATTTGAGTGTTGGTCTTCATCCACATTACATCATCAAGACTACTTCAAGAATGAAATGATACAGAGAGAGACTCTACTCCATCGTCATGAGCTATCGATGGCACTCGCAATGGCAAGGCTCTTTCGATGCTTCTAGACTCACTTGGAAGACGATTGTACGAAAAAGAAGAGTAAAATAAAAAAGAAGAAGAAGAAGACTAAATAGAAGTACATACACAAAAAGAACATTGATTCGATTCCATTACAATCAAAGAAAAGAAATAAGTCTTACACCGGTGTCACTCCAGCTCAAGCTTCAGTCTTGTTCTTCGACGCAAGTCGATCTCCTCTGAATTACATAAATGAAACCTAAAATTACATAAAAAGAAAGACTAAAAACCTAAACTAAGAAATGAAAACTAAGCTAAATCCTAATCTCTGCATTGGCCTCCCTTTTGCCTTTGAGTGCAGGTATTTATAGGAGAAATGGAGGGGGTAGAGGTGGATATTCAGTTCTGATCTGCTGTTTGTTAGCTTGTTGATTACTGAATATCACTTAACAACTGACAGAATTAGAAATAATGATCAACATAAGAGTTATAGCTCTGTCAGTCTGCTTTCTGGATCATCTTGAATCATCAGAATTGAGATTCTGTAGCAAAAGTTATGATTCGAATACTAAAATGTATCCAGTCAGAATCTGAATCAAACTTGCTTGATCTTTGCTTCAACCGATCGATTCTGAGAGGATTCTTCTCAACCAGTTTTCAACCTCTTGATTTTTCCCTGATTTACTGAGTGTGAATTAACTCTGATTTAATTCAGAATTTTTGTGGGCTTTGGGCTCATTTTTCTTCATCTCCTTAAAGAATGGGCCTGCAAATAAATTAAGCAATTAATTAGGACAATGCAGGCTTTTATTCTAAAATAAGTATGGAAATATAATATTAAATATGCAACATTAGAGACCAATCACGTAGCTCTCTAAGTTTTTTGAAAAGACTTCAAAATGTTTATCTTTTTCGTTTTACAAAATTAGTTTTGAAAAAATCGATTTTCTATTTAGAAAAGTGCTTTTTACAAAATATTGTTTTATCTTAGTTTTGTGATGATCTCTGATCACACTGGACTTACTATGATATATGAACTTTAATTTTTGACTGTAGTCAAAATATATTTTGTCGGAAAAATATTGGACTTCAAAAGATCTTCAAAATGTGACTTTGGCCCAAGGTCAATCGACTGATCGGTTGACCGCAAACAGAGCAAAATTGCTCGTTCGGTCGACCAAACGATCGACCGATATGCACAAAGATTTCCTTAGTGCCTTTATGTACACTTCGGTTGACCGTTCCGTTGACCGACTAAGAGACCCCTAGTCTCTGTTGGGCACGGTCGATCGACCAATCGACCATCAGAGAGTTAGCTCTTTGTTTGGGTTAAACAGTCGACCAACCAGTCGACTGCTAATCACAACTGTCGAAAATCTAACCGTTAACAGTCGACCGATAGAACAATCTTCTTCTGATTTTTTTCCTATGGCTAGTTTTTATTTGTCTTTTTTTGGGTCACATCCCAACGGCTCTTTTGGATTTTATACTCAAGTTTTTACACCATATAAATATGGATACTGTAGAAAAACTCTATAACAAGTTTTCAACATCCAAAATCAAGTTTTAGTGACCAATATTCTTTTTCCTAAAAAGATTTTCAACTTGAGCCAAAATTTCATATCCTTTATTTTTAGCTTGAGCTTTCCTCTACATCTTTACAAGCTATTTTCGCCACACAATATCAAAGAGCTTCACCTCCTCATCTTGGTTATAAGATTGTTCTTGTAAGCTATTTGTGATCAAGAGACGATCATTGGTTTCTTCAAATTGTGAAGTTGTAGAGGTTGCGACCTCAAGTGAGCTTGTGAGCTCCATTGTTGGTGTTGCGGCACAGAGAGAAGGACTTCTGAGTCCACAGAGTTCTAATGAGAACTTGTAAGAGTTGACGATCTAGTGAGATTGGTCATAGTGAAAATCTTTCATGGTGGTGAAGGCGGGGACGTAGAGCAGTGGCTCGAACCTTGAAACATATCACAGTGTATGCGATTGCTTACTCTCTCCTTTACTATACTCTCTCTTTACATACTTGCTTACTTAACTTGTTTACTTATTTGCAAGTATTCTTTGTGTTGTTATTGATATTTTTAGGTTGTTAGCAAGTAATTTTTAATTCTGCATTATTTGTCATTTAGTATGACCATCACTTATTCACCCCCCTCTAGGTGATTTACAGTATGTACATAACATAAGGTGTGTCTGCATGCATGTGAGGAGCATGTTTATTGCGAAATATAGATTCTAATCTACTACAATTAAAGACACATTGGCTCAAGGACAAGCCCAAACAATAAATTTTCTTCTTCGAAACACAAATTTCATTTTCAACATTCGAAGAAAAAACAACATGAGAATGAGTATCAAAACCTTTTTCTTTGAAAAAGAATCTTTTCTTTTTGAAACAAAATATTTTTAAAGAATCTTTTTCCTTTGAAATTAAAATAATTTAGTTTTTCAAAGAATCATTTTCTTTCAAAACAAAAATCAAGTTTTGAAGATAAAGTTCATTCTCCTTTAAAACAATTTCCTTCTCTTTTTAAACCAAATCAACTTTCTTTTTCAATGAATCATTTTCATTTAAAGTAAAATCAAGTTGACTTTTCAAAGAATCTTTTTCTTTTAAAAATACATCTTTTTCTTCTAAAATAAAATCAATTTTTGAAGATAAAAACTTATTTTCTTTCTTAAATTTCAAACTCTTATTTTTCAATAATTTATATTTTGAAAGTAAATTCTCACAAAATATAGCAAGGTCATCATTCAAAATGTATGTATCCTCACTAGACATACTAGCAATATTATTAGATGATCTTGCACAATCATCAAAATTGGATTTCTAGTTTACCTCAAGGAAGTCATTCCCTTGGACCTTGAAGTAAGGTTGGTCGGAATAATCTTCACTAGATTCTCTCTCTACATCGTTTAAATTTATTCTTCAAGAGAGATCAATGTGCTCTACACTACAAAAGTAGAATCACAATAAGAAATCCAAGAGATATAATCATTGTTAAGGGTTTTCTTTAGTTCAATTATGGCATGTGCATTAGCCTCAAAATAATTGCCATTATCAATATAGGTTCTTTTTATAGTGGCAAGATAAACATATAAACCAAGGGCTTTAAGATAAGTTCAGATGTCAACATTGAAAACATCAAACATAGGTGGAGCAAGATAATCCATGAGTGTGTGTAAAGCAAATAATGTGATTAGCAAATATAGGATCACTTTTCGGTGGTTAAATCGAAAACTAGAGTCCAAAGCTTTGATACCAATTGAAAGTATACCTAGAGAGGGGTGAATAGATGTAGTGCTAATCTAATATGAAATTTAAAACTTTTACACTAACAAAACTAAACACAAGTGAACTTCCAAAGGGTGAAGCTGAATTCCTGATGAAGAACTTTAGAACTTCTCCTCAATATTCCTCTAGACTAAGAGTTGAGGTGCTTCAATAGCTCTCTTGGATTGAAATAAGTGTATGAACAATAGCAATATCAAGTATATACAAATGAAAAATAATAGCAATGCGAGATATATAGAGAGTAGAATCGAGAGGGATAGCCAAACGGAAACACAAAGATATATTTTAAATTTCGAGCTCTATGCTCAACGTCCCTACCTTCACTTAGAAGGATTTCACTATCCGCTATCTCCACTCAGGAACTCTACAAAGAAAATAAGCTCTACACAAGAGGTGAACACAAAGCCAAGGTATAAAGTCAATGCACAAAGCAAGCCACCTCTACACAAGTTGGAAGGCACAAAGCGAAAGAGTGGTTACAACACTTGGTGATCACAAAGACCACAAACAACACTTCTCATAATACAAGATCCTAGAGAATAGAATTTGCAATGAATAACTCAAACTTACGAGAAAACAAAGTTTTTGAAAGTGATGCACAAAAGAAAACACTTAGGAAAAAGTTTTTGAAAGATATAAAAACTAGAGAATTAAAACTAGAATTTCTCAAAACTTGTTTGCTTTGATTTTCAAAAGTTTGAAATGCAATAGAGATCTGGATTTAGAGCACAAAATCTTTTGAAAAACTTGTTGAAAAACTCTATTAAAAGTGAGAATATTAGCTTTTAAAAATCTTGTAGAAAAATCACCCACAAACCTCTATACATAGGCCAATAGATAAACTAGCCATTGGGGGTCAAAAAGTATCAGAAATGACTTAACAGTCGACTGCCCAGTCAACTGACCAACGGTTAAATTTCTGACAGTCGGAGCCTGGCAATCAACTGGGCAGTCGACCGTCCAGAGACCAACTCTGAACAAAAGGTCAACTTGGGGCACATTCTTTAGGCCTAAAACATCAGAATCTGGAAATAGGTATATAGGAATAATTTGTAGATATTTAAGTTATCTTTATAATTCAAATTAAATAAAATCGATCTAATATTAGATTAAAACGTTATGATTAAAATACTAAAAGGTGCCAAACTAAAAAGCTGTAAATTATTTTCAGAATATGAACTTACTTCAAACCAATATTTGACATCATTAACATTTGAATTAGAAAATGATCATTGAATAAGAAATGTATCTTCATCTTTATAATGCAATTTAAATCACATTGAATCAATATCAGAATATAAAGTTATGATTAAAAACACTAAAATAGTGTCAAACCAATCAACAGAACGATCGGCTGATCGGTTAACCGAGAAAATCTAAGAGCTCTGCAGACATAGTCGGTCGACCGATCGATCGGCAGATCTCTGCTGCGGTTGACTGGTTAGTCGACCTATCTCTGGCTTATAAGGGCTTGTGCACATCTCTGCAGGTCGATGGACCGTGCGGTCGACTGGCAGAGCAAATGAGATTTACGGTCAGTCGTCCATGCGGTCGACCGGCTCAGCCCAAAAATTAAATCTTTGAAACATTTAAAGATCTTTTTAAACCCTATTTAAATATCAATAAATCTTAACAAATCAAAAAAATAAGTTCATTTAAATATAATGAAGTATAAATATGTGTGATCAAAAATTAACTCATTAAAAACATATGAACTTGTTTTTGAGATATAGAAATTCAATCTTGAAACCAAAATCGTATTAATTTGTAATGAAAATCTAGTTTTTCTAAAACTCTATAAATACAAAAATAAGTTGTTCAAACATATTTGAAGCTCAACAGTTTATGGATACTCCAATACACAAACAAAATGATTTGAACTTATTTTTGATGAAATACATTTTATAAACTAAAACACAAAACGTAAACTAGTTAAACTGAAACCAATTTATTTAACTTTGTGTGTGAGTGTGTGTTTGAGATTGAGCAATCAAAAGTAATCTATTCTATATAAGAATTCTATACTCCCAAATACTAGGCACAAGTCTTCTTGAAGATCTACTCCGTGTAGACTTGATCCAAACTTGATTCTAAAAGCTAGACTCTATGTTGAGTACTATAAATGTCCTATAAGCTTGAGCTCTTGAATCACCATGTATTAGCTCCAAACTTGACTTTGAGTTTTTTTAGTGAAACTAAATATCAACTAAGATCTTAATCTATATCTGAAACTTAAGCCCAACAAGATCATTAGTACTATAACTATATAAGTTAATGATCATCAAAACTAGAGTAATGGGCCTTTAGGCCAACAAGCTAACCCAAATGATCCAATACGGAGACTCGGGGAGGCTGGAAGTTAGCCCTCTTGGGCTGAAAAGCCTTAAGTTTAACCTTAGAGGCTTTCTTTTGCTACGGGCGAAGCTACATTAGCTTCGTAAATAATTAGTGTTTTAACTCTGCTGCTAGAAGTGAGCCAAGCATTACTCTTGATTTGAGTGAAGCTGCAGTAGTTTCGATGCAAACACCAAGTGGTTCTTCAACTTTTGCCTCACGGCTAAAAGTTTCTTTAGTGCTGCTCATTAGTGCTGATAAAATAAGCAGAGTTGCATTAGCCTCGCTACTAGAACTAAGTGGCGCTTTAGTTTTAGCCTCTAGGGACAAGTAAGGCTTAGCTCTGTGAAGAATTGAAATAGTTTTGCAGTCAGAGACTAAGCTCCACTAGTAGCTGAAACAAGAGAATTATCTCTAGTCTCGCATAAGACTGAGTAGGATTTTTTTTAATAAACCAACTAGCCTTAGTAAATGCTATCACAAGCTCGCACAAAGCCTTTCTAGCTTCACGTGAAGCATACATGGGTTGGTGCAAAGCTGTTTTTGAGACTATAATAGACAAATTTGGAGTCTATTTAGCCCCGCAGGAGGCTGAGATAGGTTCATAGAGAGCCTTGTTCATCTCAACAGAGATTTACTTTCAAGCATTAGCCAGAGAGGCTTTGACTAAGGAGATCTTCCTGTACTTGTGTACATTCAAGAGACTTGTACTACCCCCAGAGAGAAGCTGCTCAAACATCTTTTGGTCAAATTGAATGACCAGTGTCTCAATAGTAGACCTGAGGGTTTGATCATCGCATTGTGACACTACGTTCTTAGCAGTGGAGAAAGCCGTCCCTAGGGGAGTTGCCATCTTGTTTTCCATTAATTGTCGAAAGGGAAAACTTAATATTAAAAATTACTAGTAATAAAACAAAGATTACAAGAATTCTATATAGGAAGATTTGGGGAAGTGTGCTGATAGGAGTCTGGTCAGTACTTGACCACTTATCCCTTTGATGATATGAGCAATCAAACCTTGGAGTCTTCTGCTAGGAATTTTTTTCTCACCTGCTTCTGAAATTCCTCGAGAATGAAAGATAAAGGGTATTAGCACCTTGAATTTAGCTTTAGGATTAGAAAATTTGAATCTCTGAAAGCTTGAAAGGTAAAGAATAAGTCACTTCTCAGACTTTTTGCTAAGAATTGCCAACAACTTATCAGTAAAAAGGTCTAGACCTTTGTTTAGCCTCAAAATGATCTATTTATAGGCTCTGCAGGATGTAACTATCCCTAGAAATCAACAAAGACTAAAACAGCCTTGATAGCCTCGCCTGCGAGGCTAAAACAGGCTTTGCACTGAAAACTCTCATGAGACAAAACTCGTCCTCTATGGGTAACTTAGAGGTTTAATGGCTTGTTGCACATGCTAAGTGCAACTGTGATTCCTATGAAAATTAGTTAGATTAGGTTAGCTATATTTTACTTTTTATTTAGTTTACTCGAGGATGAGCAAAAGATAGGTGTGGTGGTGTGATCAGATACTAATATTGTATTATTTATTGTCACATTTTCATATTTATTTTATACTAAAACTCTGCTATTTAAACTAATTTAATATCTAATAGTGTGCAGGGTAATTAATGAAAAAATAGGAGAAATAGACCAGTTTATCCAATTAAATTCGGTGCTTTAAAGATAGGATTTTCTATCTCAAGCAAATCAACGAAGTTCTATTGAAATCCAGATGTTTAGAAGCAATTCTATCTTAAGACCAGAGTATATCAGAGAAGATAACACCAAATGAAAATTGGTTAAATTTAGATTTCTATAGATTCATTTGGCTAGCAGAAGAATTAAACAGATATCACCAAATCTAGAAAACAAACATAAAAATCAAGTGGATAAAAGGAGATATCGGAGTATCATAGCCACACAAGCCCCCAGATCTGAGCACCTGGCCAAATTCAGGCCACGGCCAAAGTCGCGGATCGCGATAATTCAGTTGAATTTGGGGGAGCGTTTGTTCCCCCGATCTTTGTACTCGATCCCTCTCCCTATTTTGCTTATAAATACTGTAATCTTTGAATACAAATGGATACCACTATGGCAGAGAGCTAGGTTGAGGTTTTTGTTTCTAGTTTAGCTTAGGTTTTTCTTTTTTTTAAATGTAATTTTATGATTTCTTTATAGTTTAGATTAGAGAGAGTTTCATGAGAGAAGAAGAATTGTATTTAGAGTGACATTAAATGTAATCTTCTTCAGAGAGGGATGTATTAAGAGTGATAGTCAATGTAATTTTTCTCTTTTTCTTCATTATTACTCAACTTAGTAAATCATTATTTTATATTATTTCTTCTCTTATTTTGCTTCACTTTACTCCGAGGTAAACCTTTGTAAATAATCCAAGGTATGATAATCAACAAAAGAGATAAGTATTCTTTAGTTTTTCTTTCTTTATGTCTTAGTTTAAAAACACATTTAAACCAACTCTTTTTCTTACTCTTTATTTCTTTCTTCTACCTTAAAACAATTTCAAAAATATTTACCATCTTCTTCTTCTAACTTCCACTATCTTTTCTAACTTAACCATTATTTATTTTCTTTTATTTCAAAACAAAAAAGAAAGTTTTTAACCAGCTTAAGTAACTTATAAATAATTACATAAGCACTTCAATCGCAGGCTCTCCTTGTGGATCACGACCCATATATCCACTTCCTATAGCGGTAGAATTGAGAAAACCTAGCACTGTCATATTATTCCATTTCTAGACTCTATTTTTTGTGTTGGTTTTGCCGCGATCATGGATCACGACTCGCATAGTCATTTGCTATAGCGGTAGCACTAAGAAATCCTAACATCTATCTATCAACTCTAAACTTTATTTTCTTATGTAGATTTTACCTCGATCAATCAAGCTTCTAATGAAATTAGCAAACCCTAATTCAATCCGAATTGGAATCTTTTATTTTCATAAATTATAATTCAGTCCACTAAAGACTTGTAATTGCACTTCTATCCTTATCTCAAAATTACTTTTGAGGTCCTTATTATTATATGCCTAAAATCTCCCCATGTTAAGATTTTTGATGTTCATCGATTAAACTAAATTACTAACAATTTTATTTAGTTGACATCTTGTCCTTGATATCTACCACTTAACTTAGTTTTCATGTTGGATAATTAAATTCACCTGTAAGGTTTGACGTACACAAAACTTATAAGCTTCTCAAGAGGACATCATCATTCCCTTACACCGGGACGTGAATTTTATCTATGAATAAGTTCATCGTACACATTACATTATTGATCAACTCACTGAAGTTATTGACTGATAAAAGCATCTCACTTCTTGATGAATCAAAGTGACAAGAAAATATGCACATGTCCATTAAACATTTCAAGATTAAGAGTTTAAGCACTCATAACAACCATGAGGTGTTGATTTTTTAATAAAATCAGTATTTAGAAAATTACCTTAACTTCCTACTGCCCAATACACATAAAGTGCATTAATGTAATAGCTCGAGACATCAAACAGTCTCCTATAGTCATGATAGACTATTCCAGAAGATTGTATTACAATCCTACTGATGGTATGTCTAACTCTATTTAAGATTGTGGAACTAACTAATATTCTATAAGGATTCGATGATCTGATCTTCGTGTGTCAGTTGAATTCTACATACCAAATTATCTACAATGTAGAATACAAGACACGCATGCATATAGTACAATTGCAAATACAAATTCTCATAAAATGAAAATGATAATAAATCATATATTGAGTTCTAATGTGAAAAAGCTAAGGCTTTTAATATATCTCCAAAACATGCATGTACGAAATATGTTTCTTGTGAAATATTGATTCTAGTTTATCAAAGTTAAAAGCTCATTGACTCAAGATTGAGTTTAAAACATCCAAACTCTTATTCAAATCACAAATCTCTTTTTTATCAAAAGATGAAGAAGTAATATTAGCATGAGACGTGTGGCAAAAATCTTTTTTTAAAGAAATGAAAATCTTTTTTTTCTTTCAAAATATTTCTTTTTCTTTTTCAGCAAAATAAAATTGATTTTTCAAAGATTTTTTTCTTTGTAATCAAATCAATTTCATTTTTCAAAGTCTCATTTTGTTTTAAAATAAAATCAAGTTGAATTTTCAAAGAATCTTTTTCTTCTGAAATTGAATCAACTTAGTTTTTCAAATAATTCATTTCCTTCAAAAATAGTATTTAATTTTAAAGACGTGAAAATATTCTCTTTCTTTAGTCTCTTGTTTTTTTTTTCATTATATCATATTTTTCAAATAGTTCTTGACAAAACATGGCAAGATGATTGCCATACTTTTATACCATTTTAATACTCCTACTTCTCTATTATTTGTTTATGAATAATATTACTCGGGTATTTTTAGTATTTATTTGTAGGCAAAGTCGCTAGTAAGAGAAAGAACATTAATTGCGCAATTTGGAGATATTGGATAGGCCAAAAGGTCTTCAGGGCAATATAAAGGAGTTCTCATTATCAGGATTGCTCTACTGCACCCAAAATTGACCGTCAAAGAATCCTACAGTCAATTCGAAAAAGTTTGAGTCCAATTGGAGGAGTACACCCTAAATATGTTCTTTGTTCAATATTTGAACTCAGATCTTGATTAAACAACTGAAAAATATGAACTCAAATCTTGTTCTTGATCTTGATCTTTTTCTTCAACTTGACTTGATCCAAACTCTTGATTCATCTTAAGCTTGACTCCTCCTTTAGTGCTAAATATATTATTTATGCTTGATTTTAATCAATACTTGAACTAAGATCTTAATTAAACAACTGAAAATTAAAAAACTAAAAATTAAACATGCAAAATTATTAGTACTATAACTACATAAGTTAATCATCATCAAAACTAGAATGATGGGCTTTTGTGCCAACAGATAGTCAGAGGAGTACCACTGGTTATATCTTCACATTGGTTAATGGAGTTGTAGGATGGGTATCGAGGCTGTGAAAGATAGTTGCCTTATCAACAATGAAGGCTGAATATGTTACAGTGACAAAAGCTTGCAAGGAGTTGATATGGCTGAAGAATTTTATGAAAAAGCTTGACAAGGAGAATGTGAGTCCACCACTGCACAGTGATAGCTAGAGTGCTATAGACCTTGCCAAAATTTCAGTCTATCATGACAGAACCAAGCACATTATTATGTGACTGGGATTTGATGAAAACACTAAAATCAATTGTAAGCAGAGAATATGTGTGTGTAGTGAGTTGGCTTTCAATACTGTGTAGCTCTAGGGCTAACGAGTGGCGTACACAGGGAGGGATGCTAAGAAGTGTTCTTGAAACTTTCTCAAAATTCAAAAACAAGATCTTCTCTGTCTTAAAAAGGAAAAAAAACAAAAGAAAAGAAAAGAAAAGTGAAGAAGATTTGGATGTTGGTTTTGCGTTTGTAGAAGAAAATGAGAAAACAAGAAAACTCACCAAAACTTTTAGTAAAAACAAGACTTAGAAAAAGTGAGGAGAAAGCTCAAGAAGACTAAAATGAAAACAAGAGCAAGTAAAAGCTAGTAGAAATTCAAGAAGAGAAACTCATGGCTAACTAATAAACTAAACACCATTAACATACTAACCTTTAGATTGAATTGTGTCTCATATTGAATTATTGGCACGTGATAAACCTTAAATCTTTAAGAACGGCAAGTGTTGCTGAGATGATGTGAGCTTCTAACACTTTGTGGATGATTGCCACAAGTTGATTATTGTCTCATGATTAAGATTCAAGCAAGGAACATAAGATGGTGATAACATCACAAGTTTGCATAACTAGGCAAATAGAATCATTAACCCATCAAAGCTATTGAAGATCTAGCTGAGATAAAAGACTATAGCACTCGAATTATTAGTAAAAATAAGTGATTAACACTAATCTTGCAAAATAAAATTCATTCTAACATCAAAACTAATTCTAGCAAGGATCAAACAAGCTAGAATGCATCAGGATTATTAGCAAGAGTTACAGTTAGCATTCATCTTCATGATTCATCAAAGACTCTTGTAAAATTGTAAGGTACTAAACATGAGGTATCAATGAAAAACTTGGGTCAATCTATCACACAATACAAGTTAGAAGTTAGCACTTATTTTTATGGGAAATCAAGAACTCTTGCAAGAACACCGCCAAAAGTGATGCATCCATGAACCATATGAGCTAAAACATCATCCAAGGAATTAGTTGTTAATGGTTTTATTGCTTAGTTAGCCACAAATGAAAGACTTAGCCTCTTATAATGAAAGAGCAAACAAAATCAATGGAGAAATGCAAGCTACAATTAGAAGGAAATATGAAGAAAATGAATTGAAAGCAAGTAATTGAAAGATTGAAGAGTAAAGATGGAGTCTTGTATTGATTCTCACTATCAATTAGAGAATCTCTCACTCTCTCTGAATCTGAAACTTGTAAAAACAAAAAAAAAATTGAGAGAAGGAGCACTATCTAAATCTTAACGGCCCTGATGTTGCTGTGAGTGCCAAGGAATGAAGCGGTGTGTCAAAGATCAAACATTAGCCTTGATACTGTCGAGTATCCATGGCTTTTATTACGTTTTCACGGCAATATATGGGCCTTTAGCTCAGATCTTTTGGCTACATGCTATGATGGATGAAAGAGGTTTCCCATATTTATTTGAAATTTTTATTTTAATGTTGCACCTGTAAATTAGATCTTTAATTCGGGCTCCAAATTGATTGCTACTTTGTGCTTCTAGAATCAAATGGTTTTTTAACTTGGGATGCAAGAAAGCTTTAAAAAATTCAAAAATTGGTCTATTTAGCTCATTCTCAGCATTTTTCCCATATTCATTGTAACCTGCACACTCTAAACAAAAACTCAATAAATAGTAGGGTTTTATTGTAAAATAGATGGGAAAATGCAAGTGATAATGCAAAATTAATGAATAATCACACCCAACATCCATCTTCTGCTCTTCCTCGAGCAAAACAAAAGAGGAAAAGAATTAATTAGCCACTTTCACAGGACACGCCACTACGCTGAGTATTTGCAGCAAATCTTTTAAACCAATAGATTATCCCTTCTGGAAGAGTTCAGTCTCCTGAGGGTTTTCAACGGATTATACCCACAAAATTCAAAAAAAAAGAAAATACAATGTTAGTATTTTTGAAAAACTCATTTTAAAATTGATTTTTTTTTTTGCAAAAAAATAATTGATCAAAAGCTTATAGGTTCACCAATCTATTCATTCATAAACTTAGTCTCTATGCAAGATACTTGTAATCTTTAAAGGTAAGAAATCAAATTGTATTTTTCATTTAGTCTCTTATTTTACCCTAAATTACATGCACTTTTGTGGCTGTGAGTTTATATGGGATTCTTCAAGTCTAAGCCATTATTTATTTAGTTATGAGCAAGTTATCCCTTAATTTTATTAGGCTTTCTAATTTATCCATTTAACGAGTCTTTAGTCAATGACTCCCAAGCCAGATGGTCATAGAGCACCAGGTGAGAAAACACACCTCAGCTTAAGGACTTTAGTAAATAAGGTCATAAAACTAAGGGGGTTTATTACTTATGTTTTTTGTTATTACTTATGTTTTTGATTGACTACTTTTAGGCGTGAATAATTATACTTCATGAGATACAATAACCCATCTTAATCAATGGATTTTTAAATGGCATTTTCAAGTCTTTGTTTTGAATCCCAACTGTGTAAGTGTGTGTAAAATGCGTATTTCATTAAGACAGAAGTTAAGATCAATTTATTTTTTCAATTTTCCTCTTAAACCTAAAAATCAAACACGTCCTCTTATTTTTTAGTAATATTTAAGAAAACCTAATTATGATTCCCCTAATTCCTAAGATCAACTTAAAGTTTACAAAAAAAATAAACCAAAACCTTTTCCTCCTACTTCAAAAAGTTTTTTTTGAAAGATTACGCAAAATAAATCCTAATAAAAGTCCTACAAATAACGAAAAAAATGCAAAACAAGTGCTACTACAGAAAATTCTTGTGTTAGTGATATACCCCTCCCCTACACCTATCTCATGCATTGTCCTTAATGTATGAATGAAATATGCATGCATGAAAATAGGTAGAAAAAGTAACATCACCCACGACGGCGGCTCGGTCCAGTCGACGTGCTAGGATCAGCCAACCGTGATCGCCAATGACTTTCCTCGATACTGTCCGGCCTAGTTTTTTGCTCCTCTTCTTGTCTTCTAAGTTTGACCTACCCCCTAAAGATGTTCTTCATGCCTTTCCAAATGATAGACATGGAGGCATGAGAATTAATTTGTGAGAGTTGATGCTAGAACTCTAGTTCATCCTTTTTCTCCATCTGTTCCTCCAATGAGGAATCTGCAGGGATATTTTCGGGGAGAATAGTAGGCGTGCACACATAATGGAGGTAACTATTGTATGCTTCCAACACTTGCTCCGGTGCCACATACATCCTATCATATGCTGAGAGCTCCTTATCTAACCAAAAAACACTGCACAGACGAGTAACTAGAACCGAAAAGGAATATTTTTACCCGTGAGTATGTTACGAGTTTGAAACAATCTATTGGAACAGAATAGTACTCATGCAAATGTTATTCTATCGGGCCATGAGACTGTATAATATGTAAAACCAGTCTGTTAAATGTGATAGGGTGGTTAATAGTGTAGGTCACCTAGAGGGGGGGTGAATAGGTGATAAGCTAATCTAATGCAAAACAAACGCGGAATTAAAACTAATTATGCAAACTAACACTATTATGCTAAACACACCAAGTATAACCAAAGAGTGTAGGCGAATTCAGCGAAGGGCTCTGGATTATCTCCTCAATATTCCTCTAGTTAAGAGTTGAGGTGCCACTATGGCCCTCTTGGCTGAATACAAGTGTGAGCAAACAATCCCAAGCATATATCAATTAAGCACAAATATATCAAGCATATAAAGAGATAAAACAATATAAGTATGTAAGATATATAAACACAAGTGAGCGAGTGAGAGATGAGCAATCACAAACATGGGAAAATTATTTCGAAGTTCAAGCAAACTTGCTCTACGTTATCGCCTTCAACAGTATGAAGTATTTTCACTAAAATCGATCCCGCAAGATTACTCGGTGCCGCAACACCTACAATGAGCTCCCTCCAGAACTCTTCGACCTGCAAGTCCCTCACTTGTTCTCGCAAGAACAACCCACGCAAACACACTAGCTTACCGAGGCCGCATCTCTTACAACACCTTTGACCATAAGCTAGAACACTTGGTGATCACTTCATTTGATTACCACAAAACTCTCTTCACCAAGACCACAACCTCTACAACTCCTCACAATACAAGAATGAAAACTTGTGATCACTTCTCTTGATCACAAAAATAACTCTCACAACAAGGATCTAGAAGGATTGATATAGCAATGGAAAGCTCAAGTTTGTGTGAGAAAAACAAGATAGAGTTGTGGTGAAAAGCTCAAGAAATCTTTTGAAAACACTCTTAAAGACTCTTCTTTTGATATAAAAGTTTTAGCCAAAAAAACATGTGTAGAAATACCCTAAGAGAGATGGGAAAAACTGGCTCTAAAACTTTACCAAAATCTTATGTAAAACTAGCCAAAACAGCCCCCTTTTATAGAGCTACAAAAACTAGCCGTTGGGGTAAATCCCCAGGCCAGATGACCTGCCTGTCGACTAGCCAACGGTCATACCGTTGGGGTTACCGGTTGACCACCCGGTGGACCGCATCTAGGTCTTGACCTATCGATCAACCGGTCGGTTGACTAAGCTAGAACCGAGAGCACTACTATCTGGCCGGTTGACCGCTTGGTTGACCAGGGTCATATCCAGAGAGTAAACTCTCTGGATCGTTCGACCACCCAGTCGACCGGCCCTCAAGCCAGGGCTTGTGCACGTCTCTGTGCACATCAGTCGACCGCTCGATCGACCAACTTCTGGTTCGGTTGACCGGTCGGTCAACCGCTAGAAGGCCAGGTTAGGAATTATCAAGGATTAAAACTTGGTCTTTCAATATCCTATAAAATCTCATAAAATCACATAAAATTGATTAGTGTTCAAGTTTGTATCATTTTGCATCATATTTTCATGCATATTATCAATAAAAATAAACTTTTTAATGGTTATTTCTCCTAAATTTCAGGTCCACTTTTTAATGAAGAAGAAGGCCCAAATTCAAGCTAATTAAAGATTTAAAGAAGATTAAGAAGAGCCCAATCCAAAGAAGCCCACATCTGTAACGAACCAAGAAATATCCTCGTGGTTCTAGAAGCTCCCATAATACACCTGGGCAAACACAGACTGTCAGCGCAATCGCTGGCATAACGGCTAAGATTCTGCCACAGAAACGCTGCTTTGCCTCGTTTCCATGGCAAAACTAGGACCGTTGATACAGCGTTTGATCCTACGGCTGTGATTGAAAGTGATGAGCTCCTGGTGCCTATATAAAAACCCCTAGGGCCTCTGTTGTAAAGGGGGAGGTAGCCATAAATTTTAGGAGAAGGTTTAGGATTTCTTTAGGTTATTCTTTAGTTTTCTCTTGTAATTTTCTTTTCTCCTTTTTAGATTTCAGAAAAGTGAGAGAGGGTGAGAGTGAGCTCTCTGTAATTGGGAGTGATAATCAAGTGCAAAGCTCATGTTCTCCCTCCTCTAATTTCTTGTTCTTTTAATTTTTGTGATTTACTTTCAAGTTTTTAATTTCTTGCACTTTAATCTACTATGTTTTGTTCTTTACTTTACTTCTCCATGGATAACTAACCTTCTAGCATGACTAACTAATCTCTAACACTACTAACTACTAGCTCTTGGATGATACTAACTCATATAATTCATTGGATGTTTATAATTTCAAGTCTTATGCCTAACAAGTCTCTCTAATTTCTAATGAAGATGGATGTTGTTTTTTATCTTAATGAATATTTTGTTATTCCCTCCATATGATTCATGTGTGTCTCATTTAAAACCTTGTTTCTTTAACAAGAGCATTGATGGAATAGATGATGTGATCACTTTAGTATGCTAACAAATTAATGCACTAGCTTCTTATTTCATGCTCGCTAAAAAACTATAGCTTTATGATCTAATGAACCTAACATTCTTGTTATGCATATCTAAATTGTGAATTTCAAATTTTTAAGTTCCATTCTTATGAACCTATTGGGAGCCTATGATCTAAGGAGGCCACCCAATCAAGTTAAGAGAGGAACACCTCAACAAATTGGGATAACTCTTTGACTTAATGAAGCAAGATGGACAATATGCCAATGAATCTACATGAGGCACAAATCATCTAAGAGATTAGTAAGTTAGTAGTGTAGAGTTGTTATTTAGTCATGACTTTCTTTTTATCTGATTAAAACTCTTCTAATTTCTAAGAAACTCTTTCTCATACAAAGTCCATTTTTCTCTTCTACTTTTCTATAATTCACCGTTTTCATTCTACCTTCTTCGTTTTCATTCTTCTTTCTTAAAACAAAAGGATTCATCATCTTCTTTTTTACTTTATTTTCTTTTCAATTCTTAAACAAAGAAAGACTTTCGTTTTCTTTCTAAAAACAAGAACAATGAAAGTTTACGTCGCAAGCCTTCCCTGCGGATACGACATGTTAATGATAGTTTAAAGGAGCAAATTAACTCTACATACATACTAGAGCTTGAACATTGATACAAAGACTTACACGGTTTATTCTAAACTTCTGCTCTTATTATTCTTTGAACAAATTTTTGGCGCCGTTGCTGGGAGGGTGACGTTTTTTTGCTAGTTTTGAAACTAAACGAATTTTTCTTCTCTGTTGCAAGTGACAGGTTTTGAAAATAGGAAACTAAGCATTGTAGTAACATATAAGTGGTCTTACGCCTCTGCTCTAGAAAGAAGAAACCAAGTACCCTCTAACTTGCCGCATTTTCTCGGCTTTTGCCGCGTTTCCATTGTAAGAAGAAGTTTACTACTAATATTCTTTTTTGCAGGGTCGCTTGCTTTGCAAAATTTAGCTTATTGCAATAATTATTTCTTGTATGCCAAGCTTGTTGAAAATTTTAAAAAATTGATTTAGACATTTGCATGCTAAGCACGTGTCTTTCAATTCCTTTACTTTACTGTTGAAGAGTACTGGAGCAAGGTACATGCGCATAGCATAAAGAATAGGACTCATCACTTGGTTGATTTAATCGCTTTGACCAGGATCCTACTAATAACCAACAGTAAAAAGCTTGTTGAAAATTTAAAAAATTGATTAGACGTTTGCATCCTAAGCACGTGTCTTTTCAATTCCTTTACTTTACTATTGAAGAGTGTTGGAGCAAGGTACTTACGCATAGCATATAGAATAGGACTCATCTCTTGGTTGATTTAATCACTTTGAGTGAATCTTGTTTGCATATTCCGTACATTTGTACAAATTGACTTTAAGGGCACCACTCAAATAAAAAAGATAAGGTGGAGATTTCATCACCCTTCCTTAACCCAAAAATAATATTCCAAGTACCCACAATCCCAAGCTTAATCTAAATATTGATAGACATTGGCCCCTAGGGACATTCAGACTCAATAGGAGATTAACCATGATTGAAACTTATTTTGAATCATACTCTAGTCAAATCAGTGTCTAAAGTTGGGGATTAAGAGGTTAAGCCTCGAAGATACCGTGGTTTGACATAATTAAGGCCTATTACTTATGCATTGATACCTCCTACCGTATTTTGTCCCCACTTAGCTGATTAGATGGTGGTCTGACTCAAGCAACAACCTTCCCCAAAGAATCACCCAGTTAGGAGTCGTCTAGGTCCAGGAATCTTATATAGGCTTGGTGATTGTTTTTTCTTTATTATTGTTTGTTATTTTTCTTTTTCTGATTGTTTGTTTGGTGAACGTTGTTTGTGTTGTGCATGCAAGAGTGGTATAGAGATCCAGTTACATCAAGACTTGTTAAGAATACTACACTTGCGCACACACACTACCTCTGAGATAAATTCAATCATGGCCAATCACGTTTCACTCCAGGACAATTTTTACCCGATTCGTACTTCACTTCCCTCCTGCATTATATTACCCGAGGCTAGTGGAAATAACTTTAAGCTGAAGTCCCAATTCGTAAACACACTTCTTAGATTTCATATCTTAGAATCTGAGGATGTGTATTTCTTCATTCGGGAGTTTGAAGAAGTATGCTTGATGTTGAGCATTCCCCAACTGGGAGAAGATGCTGTTAGACTGAAATTTATCCCTTTTGCACTTAAGGACATGGCCAAGAAGTGGCTATACAACTTGCATGTTAGGTCTATTTCATCATAGGATGACTTTGTTAAGGGTTTCTTAAGAAATTCTACCTCATCCATAAGATTGCCCTCATCAGGAAGAACATTATGCAGTATAGATAGGAAACAATGAACAATTCTGAAAGTATTTCGAAAGGTTTAAAGATTTATTAGCCCAGTGTCCTCACCACGGAATAGAGAAGTGGGGACAGTACCAAATTCTCTATGATGGATTAGATTATTGACCAAGAGGCTCCTTGAAACAATGTGTCAAGGAGAATTTTGAAGAAAGATAAGGATCAGGGTTGAGACTTGTATGAAGCCTTAGCTGAGAAAACCATTCAGTGGGAGTCTTGCCCTGAAAAGACTAACCTTACAACTTTCAGAACTGGTATACATTTCATTGAGTCTTCTATAGCTGCTGAGGCTAAAATCACACAATTGATGAGGAGATTGGAACTACTTAAGGCTAGGAAGCCAAATTCATTGAACCATGTCAACCCAACACAAGTGACAAGTCTGGGTTGCACCTATTGCCATGCCTTAACCCACTTATTTGAGGAGTGCCTAGTTTACCAAGCTCAACAGATGTTCCCTGATAGTATGAATGCAGCCTACGCCAGACCCAATTACAATCCTTACTCCAAGACGTACAACCCGGGTTGGAGGGATCATCCAAATTTTTCTTAGAGTCAGGTTGGTCCTGAGCAGTCAAGACAACAGCTTCCACATCAGTACACTACTCAAACCCATCAACCTAATTTCCATCAGAATCAACCAAATTTTCAGTCAACATACCAACACAATTTCCAACCCGCTTACCAACATCAGCAATAAAATCATCCAGACAGGAAAGTGTCAGATTTAGAAATAATGATAGAAACCTTGTCCAAAACTCAAGCCTCAATGATGAACAATCATAACCAAGCTATTAATAGGCTAGAGGTCTAAATAGGTAAATTGGCTAACTCACTTAATGAAAGATAAAAAAGAACATTTCCTAGTCAGTCATTGCCTAATCCAAAGAACCCCTTCCCTATTAATGAAGCTGAGGACATAACTCCAAAACAATGCAACACTGTTCATATCCTAAGATTAGGAAAACAAGTTGATAACAAGGTTTCTAATCACCCAGTTTTCAACAATCCAGTGTTAAATCCTCCGGTGACTACACCACAAATTATTTATGATCCATCTTCATCTTCAAGTTCATAACCGTTCACTTTCAAGTCTAATGAAAAAAAAAAATAGATGAGCAAACTCATAAGCCCTTTGTGCCATTTCCTAATAGGAGAGCAACAAACAAGACCAATGCTCAAATGGAAAAAATTATGAAAATATTTAATCAAGTCTAGATAAATGTGCCCCTTCTTGATGTCATACAACAAGTTCCATCATATGCCAAATTTTTAAAAGACATGTGCACCAAGAAAAGAAAAATAAATATTTCTAAAAAGGTCTTCCTTGCATCCAACATCTGTGACTTATTAACCGGGCCCATCCCTGTAAAATACAAAGACCCCGGGAGTCCAACCATTTCATGCATCATAGGACAGACCACAATAAATCGGGCACTACTTGATCTAGGAGCTAGTATTAACTTGCTTCCCTTTACTGTGTATCAGCAACTCGGGCTTATTGCTGGGCGACCTCTGTCCAACCTGGGTTACTATACAATTAGCTGATCGTTCTGTAAAGATTCCAAGGGAGAAGTTACAGATGTCCTTATACGGGTCGGAGAGTTCACCTACTCCATAGATTTCATCGTTCTGAAAACACAACTCGTTCAAAACACGAAAGCTCAAACCCCAATCATTCTAGGACGACCTTTCCTAGCAACTGCAAATGCGATCATAAACTATAAGAATGGGTCTATGCGTTTGGCTTTCAGTGACATGACAAAGGAGGTGAATGTTTTCCACCTGGGAAAATAACCTTGGGACTTGGATGACTGAATAGTCTCTAATTTTGCATAATTTTCATCACATTCTCATATTTATTTCATGTAAAATTTTGCTAATAAAACCTTGCTTGCTTGATCCTAGGTCCATGGTGTGCAAATGAAGAAGAAGACCTAAATCACCATTTAATTGGTAATTAAAAGCCTACCAAGTAGCCATTGACTTTAGGGTGAAGATTTTGTCAGCCCAGGGTATCAAATCGCAAATCTAGAAGATCAAAGCATCAGAGGACAGTCTGGGCGACGCGCTTATTGACACTTAAAAAAGATAAGATTCTTATTGGTCCGAACAATGTCTAAAACTTGTTGACATTTACAAAAGACAAGTGACAGACGAGCTAAAGACCAGTTTTCACCCATCTCCGAGGGACAGGGAAGCAACTTGGACTCCACTGATCCAGCAAGCAGACAGTGAACCCGGATTATTTCTGAACAGACCTCAGCAGGTCTAAGATGCTAGCACTTAGCATCACATGAGCCCAAAGGGATAGCCTCGCCTGAGAGGTTAAAATCATCCAACTTCGCCTTGAAGCCATTCAAAGCCTCGCCAGGAAGCTAACTCATAGCTTCGCCAGAGAGAGTTAACTTCGCTTGATGCCACATAACCGCGCAGAAGGATGTTTGGTATCTTCGCCACAGACGAATCTAGCTCCGCTGAAGAGCTTTCTTCTGACTTCGCCAGGTGCGCCTTCCAGCTCCGCTGTGAGCTCAACGCGGTAGCTCCGCTGTTGGTCTGCTATGGTCAACCTTTGACCAATCAACTCTCCAGATGAGATCAGATCTAATCAGATCAAATCCAATTAAGATCAAATCTGAGATCAAATTCGGCAGTTGATTACCACAATCTCTTGACACTCTTAAAACGAGTAAGGAGATCAGGGGAAATCCTCTAACAATATGGAAATGATCAAAATAGATCAAGAAGATCAACCGACCTGCCATTTTTAGCTTCGCAGAAGCTGATCTTAGCCTCGCAGCAAGGCTACTTTCCAGATTCAAACAGATTTGATTCAATCTGTTTCCATATCTTCAAGAGACGATTATACCCTTGCTCTCCCTATAAATAACCCATCAGGGGTACAAGGAGAGAGGGAGAGCTTTTCTGGGACGACCTCCAG
Source organism: Agave tequilana (assembly GCA_038442645.1). Taxonomy (NCBI): domain Eukaryota; kingdom Viridiplantae; phylum Streptophyta; class Magnoliopsida; order Asparagales; family Asparagaceae; genus Agave; species Agave tequilana. Next base: position 56,103 of record JAVJIF010033470.1, read on the forward strand.
AAGTAGAGACCACGCAGAGGCGCAAACGAAGACTCCACAAGCAGAGACTTCTTCACGACGCACCGTGCGTTCTTGAATTCAGAGACTTTTAGAGAATTACTTCTCTATTCAGGGTGCTGATACCCTAATACCTTCTTCTCAAGGAATTTTCGGAACCAGGCGAGAAGGAATTCCTAAATTGAAGACGGTTTTGAGAAGTAGCAAGAGGTTCTACCAACCTTCTATTCTCTGATTCCCCGAGCCAGGTGAGAAGGAAATCTCATCGCTCGCATCGTCAAAGGGACAAAGTGGTCGTGCGCTGACCAGACTCCTATCGGCACACTTCTCCAGAATCTCTAAGGAGATCTACTTGTAATCTTTTTAAGAATACTTGTAATTTAGCTCCTCAAACTCTTTTTATTGTAAGTTTTCCCCTTTGCAAATCAATGGAAAACAAGATGGCGACTCCGCTGGGGAAGAAATTCTCCACTGCCGAGAATCAAGTGTCGCAATGCGACGAACAGACCTTCGGGTCTAACTCTGAATTCAGAAAAGCCGGTACAGCCAGAGCCTCTCTGGCTAAATCTTCAAGAAAAGTCTCTGCGGAGACAGAAAAGGTTCTCTGCGAACCTACTGCGGTTCTCTGGCGCAACAAGGAAGCACGCCCGCAGTCCAAGTCCTTCACTTTCGAGAACCTGGTCGTTCAATTCGACCAAAGAAGATTTGAATGGGGGTGGTCTAATGCTTCGAGCACGGAAGCATAGGAAGGTCTCCATGGCTAAGGTTTCAGAACAGAAACCAGAAGCAGAATTCTGCCAACACCCTTCAGCCTCGCGTGTGGCTAATCAGGTTCCTCGCGAACCTAAGTATCCTCTGCCAAAGCAGATGTGGAGGCCTAAACAGAAGTCTCTGGCCGAAGCCTCAGGCGTAGCTACGCCAAAACCGCGCCTCTCGCGCAAAGAAAAAGGCAAGATGCTTGTCTGCTCCAACAATGCTGCTAATCGCGAAGTCACAACGGCAATCATACCGTCGCCCAATTCAAAAGCAGCATCGCCTTGCGCCAGCCTTGTTCTCATGAGCGAAGCTACAGTACCACAGCGTACGCGCAGGGTTCATGACCGCGAAGCTAGAGCCAAAGTACCATCTGAGGCTAATTGCCTTCGCAGCAGCATAGCGGGTAAAGCACCACAGCGTGCTCCCCTATCTGATTCGTCAAGCGCTAAACTCGCGCCTGGTGGCGAAGCCAGAACCAAAGCACTATTCAGTGCTAATCCCTTCTGCAGGGATAAAAGGAGCAGGACATCGTCCTATGCGCGACCCAAAAGAGCCTCTACTCTGGATTGTTTAGGCCCAATTGGGTCAATTTGCAGGAATTGTTGACAAATAAACAAACCTCTTCCTCCTATTGTCAACAAGTGGGATGTCAGTTGGTGACAGTCCACTCGGTCCATTGCCGGTTAGCACCAATCTTCGCCACTTCTCCAGGCCGGCGATCAGTTTTTGATCGACTGTCGGTACAAGCCCCGATGAAGCATCGCAAAAGGAGCGTCTCGCGACATCCACCCTCTGCATCCGTCAACATGACCGGAAGAGAACGAGAGTTACGCAGGGGAAGACAAGCATCTGACGACACCCCCTACAGCTCCCCAGATCCAGATTATAGCCCAGGCTTAGGCGAAGTCTTGGTGCATGAAGAGGGTGTTTTCCGAAACACCAGATCTAGGGTGGCGATACCCTACAATTATGAACAGCCTTCCTCCTCAACGGCCCTAGCCTCGCCAGAGCCCAGGAAATCACTCCAGTCATCGGATGAAGAAGATGAAGACAATGGGTACGCCTCTTCGGCGACAGTTAGCTCAGTACGAACAAACAAAGCGTCAGTCAATATGGCTGATAACACTAATGACGACCTTCGTCGACGTTTGGAAGCTCAGGAGAAAACTTCCAAGACTCAGCAAGAAGCTCTGGACAACATTCAACAGATGCTTCCTCAACTCCTCAGCAATCGGAATGACAATGATGCCGGGAGCAATCACGATGAGGAGGAACATTTCAGCAATGAGCAGCCAAAGACGGAGAAATCCAAGGAGGGTTTTTCCTTAGACGCCGAAGTCCTTAAAGGCCTCCAAGCTCAAATTGCATCCCTAGCTCAGAGGGATGAATTAAAGAAAGTAGGGGCAGTCCGTCCTTACCCATTGGAGTGGGATTCAGTGCCGTACCCACCGAAGTTCAAACCACCAACGTTGCATACGTATGATGGTAAGAGTTCACCAAATCAGCACATCTACTACTTCCGGTCTCAGACTGGTAATGTTATAAGCAACGACGCCATCATGGCTAGGCTGTTCATTGGCACCTTAAAGGGGGTGGCATTTGACTGGTTCCGAAGTCTCTCTCCGGGCTCTATCAATTCCTGGATCGACCTGGAAACCCGGTTCCTCTCTCGTTTCTACGAGGACGATACCGAAGTGACCATGGACAAGCTCCTCTCCACCATACAGAAGAAGGGCGAATCTGTCCGTGACTGCATTGAACGGTTCAGAAACTTATCCTTGATATGCCCAGCAGGGATGCCACTACTCATGCTCTTACAGACATGTAGGCACAACTTCCTGGACCAAGTAGAAGTTCGCATGGGGGCTGTCAAGGCCCACACTTGGAAAGAATTGGTCGAACAAGCTGAGATAGCCGAAAAGTCGGCTAAAAAGTTCAAACCATCCACCCCTAGAGGCAAATGGGGTATGAACAGTAAAGGATGTAGCGACCTACCGCAGTCTTCTCAAGCCAAAGGGAAAGAGACTATGTCCGTAGAATTGTCCGGGACGTGCAGTCGAAGGCCAAGAAGAGCAGCTTCAACAATCAGGAGCCTAAGTTTCCTCCAAAACATTACTCCTTCAAGGACGATCAGGTGGTCACGATATTCTATTTGCTCCACAAAGGGAATAAAATGAAGCTGCCAGATGCTCGGCGTCCCGATGAGATAGGACGCACGAATGATCCCAAATACTGTCTCTATCACAGGATGATTCACCATCCTACCGACAAGTGCTATGTCCTCAAAGATAGAATTCAAGCCTTGGTCGACGCCGGAGTCCTGACACTAAAGTCAGAGCAGAAGAAAGTCACTGCCAATATGTGACCCTCGAGTTCGGCAAAACCCCAAAGGTCACAGTTCCTGACGGGACCTATCCAGCCCCCACGCCACGGTTGGACGTCAAGCATCCTCCAGCTACAACTCAAAACAATAAGGGTCTTATTCCTTAACATTGGAGACAGGGAAAGTCATGTGGATACACCCAGACCTCGTCCAAGATGTGCAGTGGGATTCAAAGAAGCCCAAGTCAAAGGGCAAATCTTGCAATGTCATCTCCATCTTGCCAGACGACGGCAATCTTACATCGGCTTCTCTCAGTGATTCTGAAGGAGAAAGGCATGCTTGCGCAGCGCAAGCCGATGCGACTCAACAGACGGGTACCCGATCCGAAAAATCATACTTGAGGCAGTATGAAAAGTCTACTGACGAGATACAACAGCAAACAACGTCAGTACAAATGCCAGCATCCACTCCAATTCCAACCAAGGAAAAGAAAAGCCTAAGGAGGTACGATTCGACAGGTGTTGAAGAAACCATCAGGCCAAGGGCTTGATACGCCCTTTCGTTTTGATATATTGGCCCATTTAGCTAATATTCCAGCTCGTATTACAATACACGAGCTCCTTCGTCTCTCAAAGGAAACAAGAGAAGTACTCAGGGATGCGCTGGCTAATTCAGAATCATTTCTGACATGCATGCCAGAGGTCCCTAACGATGACATTCAGTCTCCTTGCCCAGAATGTCATCACACACAATCAAAGGTGCCCGCCGTTACATTCACGGCAGAAGATATGCTTCTCAAAGACAACAAGCACGATCGACCTCTGTACTACACCGGATATATCGGTTCAACGTGCATTGAAAGAGTACAAGTTGATCCGGGGTCCGCACTCAGCATCATCCCCAAAAGGCTTCTCTATTTCCTCGGCATACCGCTGTATAGGTTGTCCGCAACCACCACTACACTATACGGTTTCAATGCCGGGAGCAGTCACCCACTTGGGAAAATCGGCTCCGTTGCAGAATCGGGAGCCTGAAGTCAGAAGTGACATGCTATGTCATTGACGCTGACACGTCATATAACCTGCTTCTAGGACGACCATGGATCCATGCCAACTGGATCGTTCCTTCTACTCTGCACCAATGCTTCAAATATGTTGAAGATGACGCGACAGTACGAACTGTCTTTGCTGAGAAGCAACCATTCAAAGGGGTGGAAAATTACTTCACTGACGCACTCCTGTATCAAGAGGCCAGTGAAACACATAAGAAATCATTGTTGGACGATGATGAAAGTGGCAATGAGGCAGATTCAGAATCCGAAGCAGGCATGCCAGCCACTCTGATTGGTGAACCAATTATAGCATGTCTCAATAATCCCCAATGTAATACTCCTTCAGAGGATGAAGGTGAATGGGTAATTAATGATAATATTTCTTTTGATTATCCTGCGAGTGTTGGGCTGTTTGAATCCATTACGGATAGCTCTCTGCACATGCCTTTGCATAAACTAAGTGCGGCCAGCACACCTATGGAAGCTATAGAAGGGGCCACGCTAGTGATCCCTCCGTCCAAACCAGGTCAGTTACCGATAATCTTCGGTAGAACCCAGCCACGGGGACCCCCAGTTGCAGATTCCAGTTCAGATTCAGACACTCCACAGTTCTTCCATTACGCGTGGCCGGCGCTCCATATTATGAAGAAAATGGGATACGACTTGAAACATGGAGCAGGCCTGAATTTTGGAAAAGGAAGGCGCGGCTTGATGCGGAACTTTGTGCCTAAGGGAAGCCTGCAAATTACTATGATAGTACACACAGGGGGTTGGGATACGTTACACCCACATCGTCAACAACAGTTCAAGCCAAAGACGATGAACCAATTCCATCACATTCAGCCTTATCCTCCGAGTGGGACTCAGATGTCAGTCTAGGAGGAATGTTCGAAACCTCACCGTTAATATGACTTCGAGCAGTCAATTGGAGCACGCAGAAGCTACTGATGAGGAACCATGGGCCCAGCAATTAGACCTCCAATGGGAAAAGCGATTCGAATTGCGCGAACCACCTACTGAAGACAAGGTGATGCAGGTCAACTTGGGTAGTCAAGACTACCCTAAGCCCATCTTTATAAGTGAAAGCCTGTCACTTACAGAAAAGGAAGAATTGATAATACTCGTAAAGGAGTATATAGACGTCTTCGCATGGAGCTACGAAGACATGCCCGGACTTGATCCACAAGTAGCCGTGCACCGTCTAAATATCAAGCCCGACGTCAAGCCAGTCAAGCAGCAACAACGTCGGTTTCGCTCGAACATTATGGAAGCTATTGAAGCCAAAGTTCACAAGCTCATTGCATGTGGCTTCATCTGGGAGGACAACATCCAGATTGGGTAGCTAACAACGTCCCCGTCCTCAAGAAGAACGGGAAGATACGGATCTGCATCGACTACCGTGATCTCAATACGGCCTGTCCTAAAGACGAATTCTCGCTACCCATCACCGATATCATGATCGACAACACATGTGGATTCGAAAGGATGTCTTTTATGGACGGCTTTTCAGGGTACAACCAGATTAAGATGTATCCCGACGACGAGAAGCATACTTCGTTCCGAACACCATTGGGGGTATACTGCTACACCGTGATGCCCTTCGGACTGAAAAACACCGGAGCAACCTATCAGCGGGCAATGAGTACGATTTTCCGCGATCATCTCCGAAAAACGGTAGAATGCTATGTCGACGACATTGCTGTCAAAAGCCGCAGCAAAGATGACCATCTTCATGACTTGAGAATGATGTTTGACATAATGCGGGCTCATCAGCTGAAAATGAATCCGACAAAATCCTTCTTGGGAGTGTCAAGTGGCAAGTTCCTTGGGTTTATTGTTACATCAAAAGGGATTCATCTTGACCCAGACAAAGTCAAGGCTATTCAGAGCATGCATCCACCGAGGAATCTCAAAGAGCTCAGAGGCTTGCAAGGCAGACTGGATTATATCAGAAGATTCATCGCAAATCTCTCTGGCCGCTGTCAACCGTTCACCCGACTCATGAAAAAGGGTGTTTCCTTCGTATGGGATCAAGCTTGCCAGGAAGCTTATGAAGACATCAAGAGGTACCTCACAAAGCCTCCAGTCTTAGTGGCCCCTACATCAGGGAAACCATTCTTGCTTTATGTAAAAGCTATGGACTATTCTCTCGGTGCCCTCCTCGCTCAAAAGGACGACAATGGTCACGAGCAGGCCATTTATTATCTGAGCAGGACTCTGATAGGAGCGGAATCTCGCTACAATCCTATCGAGAAAGAGTGTTTGACTCTTGTCTTCATTGTTCAGAAGACACGACATTATTTGGTTGGCCAAACCATACATGTCATCTCCAGGGTGAACCCATTACGTCTCCTTATGACAAAGCCAGGATCACTGAATTCAAGATTGGCTAAATGGGCACTTCTTTTGTCTCAATACGACATGATCTTTACCCCTCAGAAGGCGGTTAAAGGTCAGGCCCTTGCAGAGTTCTTGGCTGCTCATCCAGTTTCGGAACATTCAAAACTTCACGAGGATATTCAAGATGAAGTCTTCGACTCCAATGTAACCTCAGAGGAGGAAGTGTGGCAGATGTTCTTCGATGGAGCATCGCGAATGGGCCCTAAAGGCAAGATTATTGCCGGAGTGGGGGTTGTGTTTATCTCCCCACAGAATCATGTCCTTCCCAGAGCATTCTCCCTGACCGAATCATGCTCCAACAATGTAGCAGAATATAATGCTATGCTCATTGGCCTTCATCTCGCCCATGGAATGGGGGTACGCTACCTCGAAGCCTATGGCGATTCAAAACTGATTATCAATCAGGTTAAAGGCGAATATGAAGTTCGCCACGAAGACTTGGTGCCTTATTACCACACAGCCATCGAATTGGCTAATCTATTCGAAGGTTTCTACATTGGGCATGTGTCTCGATCTCAGAATACCAAGGCGGACTCTCTTGCTGCATTAGCAACAACACTAGCCTTGCCAGCCGACACCGAGTATCACCTCACAGTCGCAACTCGACAGCTTGTATGCTCTAAGCATATGCTAAAAACCCGAGGAGTCTATAATGTCTCCCCCGATTTGAGCCGAGAGATTGGCGATTTCCTCTCATCGACTATGCTTTACATGGTCTGCTGCCAGACGACCCTAAAGAAGCGGCATCTATCAGACGAAGGTCTCTCCGTTTCTACTACGATCCAACTCTGAAGACACTTTACCGTCGTTCATATGACGGTGTCCTCCTTCGTTGCCTTTCTCATTCAGAGGCACAGGAAGCGCTTAAAGAAGCACACGACGGCGTTTGCGGAGCTCATCAGCCAGGTCCAAAGCTTAAAGACAGGTTGCATAGGCTTGGATATTATTGGCCAACTATGATAGTCGATGCCATCCAATATGTGCGAAGGTGTAAAGCGTGTCAGATTCATGCGGACTTCATACACCAGCCTTCGGAGTTGCTCCACCCAACTGTTGCTTCATGGCCATTTGAAGCATGGGGAATCGATGTCGTAGGGCCAATCAGCCCTCTTCGACAAAAGGACACCGGTTTATCCTGGCAATAACCGATTACTTTTCAAAGTGGGCAGAAGCCATACCACTGGTTGAAGTCAAAACCTCTAATGTGGTTAATTTCATCAAGCACCATGTCATCCATCGATTTGGTGTCCCTAGGCGGATCATCCATGATAATGGTCCCCAATTCATAAGCCAGGTATTCTATCGGTTCTGCGATAAATACCGAATTCAGAATGTGGCTTCAACTGCCTATAACCCCGCCGCTAATGGCTTGGCGGAAGCATTCAACAAAACAATCATCAAGTTACTCAAAAAGTTCGTCTCCTCGAATAAGCGAGATTGGGACGAAAAGCTTGGTGAATGTCTTTGGGCCTACCGGACCACGGTTCGAACACCGACAGGCAATACGCCTTTTTCCTTGGTATATGGGTGCGAAGCAGTCATCCCATTGGAAATCCAGACGCCATCATTGCGAGTCGCTCTAATGACTAAGATCACATCAGAGGACATTGATCGGTTGCGTCTTCAAGAGCTCGAAGCCCTAGATGAGAAGCGACTACAAGCTCAGCAACATACTGAGCTGTATCAAGCTCGAATTTCAAAAGCCTTCAATAAGAAGGTCAAGCAGAGGGTCTTCCAGAAAGGAGACCTGGTTTTAGCCGTCAGATGACCGATGATTATGAAGCACAAGACCAAAGGCAAATTTCAGCCTAAATGGGAAGGACCGTTTGTAATAGAAACAGTCTATTCAAACGGAGCATACCGCCTCATGACTTCAGATGGCGATTTACTTATGATGCCGATCAATGGCAAGTTCTTAAAGAAGTATTATCCTTAATTAAGGATCCTTCTCATGATCAAGTTAACACCATACCTCTGATCAAGACCTTCATACCCAAGGTACATGCAAAGAGAGCCTTTCTCTTCCTCCAAGCGAGATCGCAACCATAAACCAGTAGGAACCTGGTCATACACTGATTCTCCCAAAGGAGAATCAAGGTTACACATACGCTAACCAAATGATCTAACGTCCTTAACGATTAAGGATAGAGGAAAATGTTGGCCTTTAAGCCCAACATAAGTCCTCGACAACTCATCATGCTGAGGGGAATAGCATGGCTAGCCCAATTCAAACGGTAGTTGGTAAAGGCATATCAAACCCGTTGACAGCTGGGGATTTGCTAAAAATCCTAAGGGACCTGTTCCCATTTGATTCCCTCTCCAAAATCACTTACCAATTCTCATCCATAGAATGGTAAGTCCACATATACATTTCATTGTTACGTTAACATTAAACCTATGATAGTAATTCCCTCATTTTTTCTCGTGAAAACGAGACCTCCAAAATCACTTACCAATTCTCATCCATAGAATGGTAAGTCCACATATACATTTCACTGTTACGTTAACATTAAACCTATGACAGTGATTCCCTCGCTTCTCCCCATGAAAACGAGACCTCCAAATCACTTACCATTCTCATCCATAGAATGGTAAGACCACATATATATTTTGCTGTTACGTTAACATTAAACCTATGACAGTGATTCCCTCGTTTTTCCCCATGAAAACGAGACCTTTTTTCCAAATCTCACCGATACTTATTGACATCTACAAAAGAAAAGTATCACCAACTTGAGCTTGGTGGCGTCTCATTCGGTTATGTCATTGCGACCTCTGAACCAGCAGACAGCCAAGTCTCAATTTCGAGCTTGTTGACATTTACAAAAGACAAGTCTCAATTCCGAGCCCTGTTGACATTTACAAAAGACAGGTCTCGATACTTATTGACATTTACAAAAGATAAGTATCACCAACTTGAGCTTGGTGGCGTCTCATTCGGTTATGCCATTGCGACCTCTGAACCAGCAGACAGCCAAGTCTCAATTTCGAGCTTGTTGACATTTACAAATGACAAGTCTCAATTTCGAGCCCTGTTGACATTTACAAAAGACAGGTCTCGATACATATTGACATCTACAAAAGATAAGTATCACCAACTTGAGCTTGGTGGCGTCTCATTCGGTTATGTCATTGCGACCTCTGAACCAGCAGACAGCCAAGTCTCAATTTCGAGCTTGTTGACATTTACAAAAGACAAGTCTCAATTCCGAGCCCTGTTGACATTTACAAAAGACAGGTCTCGATACTTATTGACATCTACAAAAGATAAGTATCACCAACCTTGAGCTTGGTGGCGTCTCATTCGGTTATGTCATTGCGACCTCTGAACCAGCAGACAGCCAAGTCTCAATTTAGATACTTGTTGACATTTACAAAAGACAAGTATCACCACCTTGAAGCTTGGTGGCTCCTCAACCAGTTATGTCATCGCGACCTCTGAACTGACAGACTGTCAAGTCTCAGTATTCAACCCCGCAAAGGACTATTCTCTCAAATGGCTGCAATACAATTTGGAACCGACAATTCAGAAAGTGGAACAATCTGGAGATTCGACAGGGAGTCAAACAAAAATTATTATTATTTTCATTGATTCCAAAAGGATGGGATACATGGAGGCACATATATTACGACCTACGGGCGCACATTATAAGATCTGATCCGCTCTTCAAGGGAAGCCAGCCTCGCCCTCCTATCATTAGCAGCCCGGACAAGCGCCTGCGATCTCAGCTCAGCCTCATTAAAGTTCGTCGCCTGGGCCAAACGAGCTTCGACCTCAACCAAGGTTGCCCTCTGAGCTGACTCCTGTCGCGAGAGTTCGTCACTCTGAGCCTTAAGCTGCTCAAGCCACGTAGTCTCTTCAAGACGCACTGGTTCAGCCCTGGATAAGAGAAGATTTGCCTTCCTGATCATCTCCTTGGCCTTCCCAATTTTGTCTTCAGCGTTAAGAAGAGCACTGGTGGAGGCGTCAATGGCATTCCCAACCTCTACCTTCCTTGTCTCCAAGGATTTCAAGTCAGAAGAAATAGCCTTAGCAACCTCCTGAGCAGCAAGACGGGCTTCATACATTTGAGCGACAAGATGCACGAGCTGCTCATTAACCGAAGATTCCAGGTCTGAGCGGCTAAGACGGCGCCATTCCTCTACGTCCCTCTCAAATTGATCTACCAGGAGTTCCAAGGCAGTGGCCTGGTGATACCCTTCAAAGTCCCGAATACTTGCAATACTGCGGGAGAGGACCACCTTTAAGTTGAGAATGACATAGTCGAACCTTTCAAGACCAGATCGATGGATCGCCCTAAGCCTTTATAAAAGCTATCGACTATGTCACCTATAAAATCATTTTCAACCTCGGCCACTTCTGGTAGACAGACAGCCTCAGAAAAATCCACCAGCCTGGTTGACACCACTGTGGAAGGAACGGCGGGAACACTGGCTGCAGCAGCATGACAGGTCATCAATGATCTCGGTGGAGTCTTCATTGAAATCAGTATACTAGCCACCGCTGAGGTAGGACTAGTGACCATCTCCTGAACAGCAGGCTCAACCACCAGGGTTGGGGAAGTAGGGCTTGTAATCACTCTCAGCTCCGCACCTGGCACAGCTGACAGCGCCTCACTCGTTGATATAGTTGGGAGTGAGGACACCTCCTGGACTACCACCCCTTCAACCTCTGTTCCTTCGGCTAGCTCAGGCCGATAAGGGGGCAGATCACCATACAACGCGTCCAACACAGCAGCATCTGCCGCGGTCGAAGTGCTCATGTCACCCCTTGACCCCTCGGGAAGATCCTCTGGTTCCCTTGAAGTTGACGCTGTAAGATCACCTAGAGGGGGGTGAATAGGTGATGGCTAATCTAATGGTCACTAATGAACAAATGATGCGGAATTAAAACTAAGATGACCAAATTAAATTTCTTTTAATTAAACACTTATGTATAACTCAAGAGTGTTGCCGAATTCCCCTTGCGAGGCTCTGGACAAGCTCCTCTAGATTCCCCTTGAATGGGTTGAGGTGCCGCGTTGGCTCTCTTGGTTGAATACTAGTGTTATCAAGCAATCCCACGCAAGTATATCACAATTAAGCACAGGGAATATATCATGCATATAAGATGAACACAATAAATAACATGCAAGATATAACAAGAGACAAAGAGAGAGAGAGTGAATGGCAATCGCAAACACAAGGGTATGTTTCGAGGTTCGAGCACACTTGCTCTACATCCCCGCCTTCGACACACGAAGGATTTCCACTATGCAAGATCCCACCGGATCTCTCCTCGGTGCCGCAACACCTACAAGCCCTCGGACTCCCAAGTCCCGTACACACGCAAGTCCACCGACTCGCCGAGGCCGTACCTCTACCAAAGTTCACACCGAACTCCACACCACAACGAGCACACTTGCCCGTCTCCTCAAAGTAACAAGAAAAATCTCTTTGATGATCACAACACTTGATCACCTAAAGAGCACTCTCCTACAACACACCTATAGGAATATCTAGCAATGGATAGCTCAAGTGTGGTGTGAGAAAATCAAGGAAAGAAAGCTATGGAGGAAAACTCAAGAATCACTTTAACACTCTCTTGATAAAACTCTCCTTTTGATTGGAAGTATTTGCACTTAAATCTTGTGGAGAAACTCTTCTAAAAGTATCAGAAAACTGCTCAAGAAATCTCTAAAATCTTAACCTCAAAACAGTTGACAAGACCCCCTTTTATAGGCTGCCAGAAATAGAGCCGTTGGGGTTCTGTCAGTGCTGTCGGTCGACCGCCGGTCGACCGGCCAACGGTCATATTTCTGATCGTTGAAGCCACCGGTCGACCGGCTCGGTCGACCGATCATTTCCAGAGAGCAGAACTCTCTGGAGCGGTCGACCCCCGGTCGACCGGACCACTGGAGCAGAGGGCATTCTCTCTATCGGTCGACCGGTCCGGTCGACTGATATTTCCAGAGAGCAAAGCTCTCTTGGTCGGTCGACCGACCCGGTCGACCGGCCACTACACTGACAATGTGCACAGGGCTGTGCACATCGGTCGACCGGTCCGGTCGACCGACTTAGCCTGTCAGCCAGTCTCCAGGTCAGAAAACAGGATTTAAAATCTTTTTATAAAATCCTAAAAATACATAGAAATTCTACAAAATAGTTTTACCAATATACTTGAAAGAACAAACATGCTTGCACAAAAAAGACATGTATAGATGTTTTGGTCTATTTTTGTAACTTGGAAATATTAGCTCAATAACCAAAATGTATTTTTCCAAAACATGTTTTTCCAAAACTGTTTTTCTAAATCTTTATCAAATACAAAAACAAGATATTTTGAGTTCATTTAAAAGCATGGTGTGTATGGATATGATCCACTACACAATCAATATGGAATATCTATGTTTTCGACATAAAGCTCTAATCATGATTTGGTTTAAAGATATGAACTATGAAATACCAAAATCCAAGATAAATATTTTGTCTCAAAGAAAATCTTTGTTCTAAATAAAAATTCTTTTCTAAACATAAAAATCTTTTATGAAAGCACTTTAAATCAAGAGTTCTAATCAAGAGTGTGTGTGTGATATAGACTTGAGCAATCCACCAACTATCTATCCTTTACATCTTTTACTAAAACAAAAATACAAATCTTATACCTAGACACAAGTCTTCATCTTCTTGAAGTCTTCACTTGAAGGCTTCTCATCTTCTTGACTTGGTCCAAGCTTGATCCAAAGCTCCTTGGATCACAACATGCAAGCTCCAAATCTTTTTCTTTTATCCTTTGTTGAGCTATGCACCTACTAAGATCTTGATCATGAATCTGTCACTAATTAAACACAAGATCATTAGTAACTATAACTACATGAGTGATCATCATCAAAACTAGGGTGAAGGGCCTTTGGGCCAACAGACGCACCCTGAGGCGGAACACCTGCAACAAAATTGTGTTCAGGCAAGACACAATAAATAGTGAAAGCCAAAAGGTCGGAACAATACCAAAGGACGATGTCGCCTCAGACCTCTTGGCAGCCGCATCAGTCTCCATGGGCTCCATCGGAAAATTCTTTGCGGAGTCAACACGAATGGCCGGCCCGCTTGCGCTTGCTGAATCTTCCGTGGACCACCCAAAAGAGCTTGATGCTACAGGACTTCCTTTGGAAGTCCCAGCGCCCGAAGGACCAATGTCAGCCGCATCACCTCCGGACTCCTCCGGGAGGGCAAAAGAGCCAGTTTCAGTTTTATAAGTAAACAGGGATCATAATGTTCCCCTTGCTCTCCAGCGGCCTCAGCTCCTGTATCAAGAAGCAAATAATAAGCTATCCGGAACACATAGAAGATATATTACAAAGACGAAACTGATCTTACCTAAGTCCGGAGCAACTTCACCAGTAGTCGGTTCAGCAACCGATGGTTCAACTACTAATGGGACAAGAGGAGGAACCGCCACGGATGGTTCGCCCTCTACAACAACCGTAGGAGCTTGGCGACGGGACTTCTTCACCAACTCCTTCCTACGAGACCTACCTGTCCGTTTGCGCTTAAGAGGAACGTCAGAATCCTCCTCCTCTATTTCTCCACATGTCTTGGGGGAACTGTCCCCATCACGCCAGAACCGGCTGCAGAAGCCCCGGCACCTGTCTCCATTTCAAAGCGAGGACTTTTTGCATCCGAGGCTTCGCTGTCATCCACAGCAATGAATTCCTCCATGCCTGGGACGCGAACCCTCTTACCTTCCCTTCTCTCAGAGACCTTCCGTTTTAGCCGCTGAGAAATTAACTTCACACCAGAACTGTTAGCCTTAAATCCAGGGGTGTGGAGTTGGAAGTTGCATACCACTGGCAGAAGCACAGGGTCATTAGAAGATTGGGAGTCCTCAACGGTGTACGCAGCCGCGCCCCAGTGCAGCCTGTAATAAAGAATCGCCAGGTACGGGCTCCATCAATGAGACTCCTCATGAAAGCCAGATTGAGATTTGGGTTGCTCACATACAGTTGGTCATATCCAAACTGCCGAGCAAACCGACTTGGAACATAGGGCTCCAAATAGCAGGTGTCCCCGCTTCTATACAATAAATGTGAGGGCCGGATGCTGACCAGCCACTCAAAAACTCCCCGGCTCAGGGACGACTGCCCCTCCCCCACATCTTTGAACTCTTCCCCATAGCCTGCGCCCCGAATACGGGGAAAATAGCGGAAGAGGCTGTAGATGTCATAGCGACGTACTAATTTACGGGTCTCAGCCACGTAAGTCTTTTGCCATGAGCATCCTTCGAATCGGTGGAGGAGCGCCATTTGAACATCTTGCGGGGATCCTCTCCAGCTTCAATCAAAGAAGGACAATGCAGGGCAAACCACGCCATCAAGTAAGTGTACGGCAGACCTACTCTGGGGTTAGGTCCGTCGCGGGGTGAAGTGGCCCCCTTTTCACGCTTCGTCACTGGCGGCCTGCAAAAGCCTCCGTTAAGGCGCGAAGGCCTCTCTGGATACAGCACACCATGGCTGGAAGAAGACCCAGAGGACAACCATGAACCAAACGAATAGCGGGCAGAAAAACATTCGGATGAACGTCGTCACCCGAAGAAGACGGCACCACGCACCTCTTCAGCCAGACTGTCAAGAAGCCAGCCAGCAGTGCCTTCCGAGACATCGGCCGGCGAGCCTGATGATGGAAACTCCGAAGGACATCACCCTTCTCATAAGAGCCATCATCTTCCTTCACAACTAGATCCCCTTGGAAGTGCTTTTGCATCCGGTCAAAGATGTCTTCATCAGCAACTCCACAGTGAGCCGCTACAGGAGTGTTCTCCATATCTGGAAACAAATAATCTCCCCAGCTCTTCAAGCTACAGGAGGTTCCCTTACTGCCCCCATGCATACTGGAGCAAATGTATAAGTGGCACATTAACTCCCGGTAAGTCTCGAACAAGGCAGGCTCCTGCTTCTCCAGAAGAGCCAATTCTGCCTCGCACGGGAAGTATTCTTCATATGGGAGAGACCCAAAAGGCAGAGCAGAGACTTCCAACATCTCATGCAAGGCCATACCCAATTCGCCAACAGGGGTGAAGAAAGTCCCTAAAGCTGGGCAATACAATTCAAAGATGGTGTAGAAGTATGCCACGTTCATCTCAATACCGTAGCAGGTCGCCCTGACGGCCTCATAGAGGTTCAGCCTCTCCAAATCCTCCTCGAAATGAGCGAGGATGTATACAGTTAAATCCCTCCACCATGCCTTCGGAGGGTGAATTCAGCCTGGAGTCCTGAAGTCAGTGGCTGGGTAGTTCCCATTAACCTTGCAGAATTGGTTGCCAAAGATCAGCGCCACTGCAGGATTTTCTCCCACTGGGATCTCTCGCGACACATTCCCAGGATGTAGACCCATTATGCAACAAGGAGGCCCCGCTCTTGCATAACCAGGAGACTGAAGCATCAATTTTCCTATGTGGACAGAATCAGTACTCTGGCTCACTTCCCACGACATCTTCCGAGCCTGCGTCACACTCTGGAAGGAAGACAAAGAAAAATGTCGCTTGTTGGACGGAAGGTAGAACTTCTCACCATCCAACTGAAAAATCCACTGCCCTTCCCTTGCCAGTAGTTGGTGATCAGGGTCTGGCGCGGCATCCCCGAACATGAAGTCGGGCTTCCTATAGGTTCGACGGTCAAAATCTTCAAGGGGAGCCGTAGTCAGAATGCTCCTCGTGGTGCGTTGATCCCCACCATAAATAAGCGTGTCTCGGACGAGAGAGCTCCCCTCACTAAACAGAGAAGCCTGCCCTTGAAATTGCAGGCTGATATTGCCGTCCAATCCCCTGGTCATCCCGAATAAGCTGTTCTGAGGACCAGGAGTGTAGCACACTGCAGAAGCAAAGAAGAATCATGATTAGTTCATCAGCCAAGCAAAGACACAAGTTTCACCAAAGCTTAACCTCGCCCTTTGAGCGAAGCTAGCAAGGCAACAGCTTCAACAAAGCTTAGCCTCACAGTCAAGTCCGCGTTTCGCAGAAAATGTCCAAGTGTTAGCTTCGCTTCGAAAAGCTTAAGCAGAAGGCGGCACAGCCCTGAGGACTAACTTCGTCAAAAGGGCATTATCGTCAAAATTATCATTAGTCCTTTGCGGCCATGATTGAGGGGACAGACCCATATCCTGTTGTTCAACAGGATGAAGACAGTCTAAGGGATAGCTTCGCCTAGAAGCTTAAAGAAGAACTCTTCAGTTCTTGAATTCCCGTTCGAGAAAATAAGGGAAATGCAGGGAAATGGATTCCCTAACAATACCAGATCATAATTTGATCATTTTTGGGTTCATCCAAAGACAGTTAGACATCGGCTTTAAAAGAGAGACGACAGTCTCTAATCGAAAGGGAAAGATCCCTACCGGCGATTGGTCGTTCGATGACCAGAGGAGGAGAAGGACCCTCCGCTGCAGAAGTTGCCACTTCTTTTCCCGCTCGTCTCTTGGGCGCCATTGAAGAACTGTGAAAGTTCTTAAACTCTTGAAGAAGAAAGAAGAAGAAGAGTCAAGTGCTCTGGAAAATTCAAAGAGAAATGATGACTTTCTCTCTCAGCCCGACCGGGCTTTTATAAGCCGATGATCGCCTGAAACGACGCCTCGAAAAGAGTACAGGCTGTCGTTTCAAATTAATTTGAAATGGCGCCTAAAGCGCCTTCCCGAGAAGCGCTTATTCAGCCACTAAGGGCTAACTTCGCCACAAGTCAAATGCGGACTTCGCACAACAGGATTGCCTTAGCTTTGTTAAAGGCATAGGCCGAACTTCGCAGATATGCTAGCTTCGCTGGAAGCTCGTTCCTGTTTTAATCCTATCTCGCATGGAGTTTACCTCCGATAGCCGAATTCAAGATGAAGGCGAGGCGGAAATCAAATGAACAGAAAATGAAGTTTCATTGATTTAAAAGGAAAGGTACATTGATATTACATCAAGGTTGTGTTTCGTATAACAAATTCAGTTGCTCAGTAAGATCATTTGCGCAAAAGGCATACAAGTGATTTTATCTGCTTCCAAGCCAGACCAACTGGACACAAAAGGCCTTCCTCCTGCACAAGGTTGTAATCCTTCACATAAGGACAGATGGTGCCACCAGGACAGATGGTGCCACCAGGACAAGGTCAGTGATCTCACAGGTGACGTCCGCTTTCTCGAAGTGGATCATCTCAGATAAGTGACCACCAGCCTCGCCTCAAAAGGGATCATCTCGGATAAGCGACTGCCAACAGCCTCTGGGACACGCATCAGCTGCCCCAGTTTGTTCCTCCTGCTTAAAAGTAAAGCTTCAACCGGGGAAGCATAAGGCAACTTTTCGGTCTCTTTCATCAAGTCACAAAGTTGGCGAACATAGCTCACTGTAATGCAAATCAGAACAGATTAGCAGTCAAACACGGGAGAAGCTGTAAAAAAAAACACCAAGTCAGATTCTTTGGGGCGAAGCAATCCGATTTCAATTAAAGCGGAGGATAAACCTCGCTTGCACAGCAGTGATGGGCTAGCTCAGCAAATGCCAAGTCCTAGCCTCGCCTATATGGCTAAGCCAGACTGATCTTGAGGGACACAGTCTTAGCCCCACCTATATGGCAAGACTGGCTCAACTTTGAAGAAACTAAGTCCCAAGTTCTGCCTGTGTAGCGGACTTAACATGTAGTGATCTTTCTCTGATCAAGTTAAGATGATAGCTTCGCTGGAAAGCTATGCTGAAATCCTTAACATGCAATCAGCCAATTGCAAAATGAAGAATAAGTGAAACTAATCCCTGAAGCAGCTGTTAAAGCTAAATTAAGGGAGATGAATTCCCTAAACTTGGTGAAGTCGTTGAATGATCAAGACTTACCGGTCCTTGGCCGGATAATAACCAGAGTGGGCATTCCCACTACTTCAGAGATCTGAGTATCTCTCTCAACCAAGAGAAGAGGAGAAGAGCAGATCACTTCTCTTCAGAGGACCTCAAGTGTCCTATTTATAGGCCCCATGGTCTGAGCGATGCCGCCTCAAGCGTGGAAGCACGAGCGCATTTAAGGCATTTATTGCGCCTTGAGAAAAGGGACGGTTTCCCTTGGAACCGTGCAAAGGAAGAAACGTCTCCCTCGTAAAGGCACTCATGGCGCCTTGAAGAAAGGGAATATCCTCCCTCGAAAATGCACAAGGGGAGAATATCTCCCTCGATCAGTGCGAGAGAAGAAGTAATCCTTCTCGTAACCGGCCCACAGCAGTTGGCCTTGGGAAAGCAACAGATGTTCCAGAGCGAACTTACCTAGCCGCGAAGCTACCCAGACGCAAGTCTACATGATTCCTTGGCGAATCTACATCCCAAAGCAGGATTTAAAGCGAAGCTGAACTCAACCATCATGGCGACGTTCATACTCCACACACCACCAATCAAAGCAGTTCAAAGTCTTTCAAAGTCTGAGCTATCGCAGACTTCTAAAAACTTTAAAGGGGGTCTTGTTGACACTTAAAAAAGACAAGATTCTTATTGGTCCGAACAATGTCTAAAACTTGTTGACATTTACAAAAGACAAGTGACAGACGAGCTGAAGACCAGTTTTCACCCATCTCCGAGGGACAAGGAAGCAACTTGGACTCCACTGATCCAGCAAGCAGACAGTGAACCCGGATTGTTTCTGAACAGACCTCAGCAGGTCTAAGATGCTAGCACTTAGCATCACACGAGCCCAAAGGGATAGCCTCGACTGAGAGGTTAAAATCATCCAACTTCGCCTTGAAGCCATTCAAAGCCTCGCCAGGAAGCTAACTCATAGCTTCGCCAGAGAGAGTTAACTTCGCTTGAAGCCACACAACCGCGCAGAAGGATGTTCGGTATCTTCGCCACAGACGACATCTAGCTCCGCTGAAGAGCTTTCTTCTGACTTCGCCAGGTGCGCCTTCCAGCTCCGCTGTGAGCTCAATGCGGTAGCTCCGCTGTTGGTCTGCTATGGTCAACTTTTGACCAATCAAATCTCCAGATGAGATCAGATCTAATCAGATCAAATCCAGTTAAGATCAAATCTGAGATCAAATTCGGCAGTTGATTGCCACAATCTCTTGACTCTCTTAAAACGAGTAAGGAGATCAGGGGAAATCCTCCAACAATATGGAAAGGATCAAAACAGATCAAGAAGATCAACCGACCTGCCATTTCTAGCTTCGCAGAAGCTGATCTTAGCCTCGTAGCAAGGCTACTTTCCAGATTCAAACAGATTTGATTCAATCTATTTTCATATCTTCAAGGGACGATTATACCCTTGCTCTCCCTATAAATAACCCATCAGGGGTACAAGGAGAGAGGGAGAGCTTTTCTGGGACGACCTCTAGAAGTAGAGACCACGCAGAGGCGCAAACGAAGACTCCACAAGCAGAAACTTCTTCACGACGCACCGTGCGTTCTTGAATTCAGAGACTTTTAGAGAATTACTTCTCTATTCAGGGTGCTGATACCCTAATACCTTCTTCTCAAGGAATTTTCGGAACCAGGTGAGAAGGAATTCCTAAATTGAAGACGATTTTGAGAAGTAGCAAGAAGGTTCTACCAACCTTCTATTCTCTGATTCCCTGAACCAGGCGAGAAGGGAATCTCATCGCTCGCATCGTCAAAGGGACAAAGTGGTCGCGCGCTGACCAGACTTCTATCGGCACACTTCTCCAAAATCTCTGAGGAGATCTACTTGTAATATTTTTAAGAATACTTGTAATTTAGCTCCTCAAACTCTTTTTATTGTAAGTTTTCCCCCTTTGCAAATCAATGGAAAATAGCGCTGCCCGAAGCCAGACGCGCGCGCCTGCGCTTTGGGCCACGTGCCGTTCACGTGGTCCCCTTTCCCTTGGTGCCTATAAATACCCCCCAGGGGTCTTCAGTTTGAGCAGATCCAGAGCTTTAGCAAGTTTTTATAATCTTGTCTTTAGGTTTGTAGTTGTTGTTGTTGTTCTTCTTCTAGTTATTGTTTTAGCCATTAGAGTGAAAGAAAGAGAGTGTGTAAATGTTGTATTTGAAGGGGGACAAGCTAATACAAGTACTACTTCTCTTCCTTCTTTCAATTTACTTGTGCTTTCCTTTGCTTTTACTTCATTGTTGTAGTATAAACTCATTGCTCTTTACTTCTTCCTTTTGTTGTTTCTTGTTGTAGTGTAACTCCCTTTCTCTCCACTTCGTTTCCTTTGTTGTTTCTTTTACTTTTATGGCTAACTAACTTTTCTATAGCATGGCTAACTAACTACTAACCCACTAATCTCTTACTACTTGATTGATAACCCGCATGAGTCAATAGTGTCAAATAAGCCTTGTGCAAATGAGAGCTATGGCATGTTAAGACGAGGGTTCTAACTCTAACTTACCTACAAGTATTTCCTTCGTATATTTCATACTTAAATGGTTTTTGATGATCTATGGGTTTTGTACTTTGCTTGTTATTGTAAGTTAGAGACTTTCCTTTTAACTTTGCCGATACCATTAGTGCACTCGTGTCTTCCCGTATTCTCGCCTTCTATTGGATCTTGATATGGGAATGTCCGAGTTTTTTCCGTGTAAAGCAAAGTTATAGGAAGAACTTTCACTCAATTTTCACGTGAATAGTTCCAATGCACAAGGGTTGTGTTCGCCTATGATCCATCGTGAGGCTATCTTCCAAAAGTTAGAAATTAGTGGAAGCATATAGTAGAAAGTTAGCCATGCATTTTTACAACTAAGAAAAAAATCCACTTTTACAAACCACTAAAATATTTTTCCAACAATTCTTAAAAGCAACTTATTTTCACTTTTCAATTCTTTATTTGGAAACAAGAACTTTCTTTCTTCTCGAACTTTGAAGTCGCATCAAGCTTCCATTGCTCTCCCTCCTTGTGGATATGACCCGTATAGCCACTTCGCTACTACGGAAGAATCGCAAAAGCAGTAACATCAACCCACACTTTCTTCTCTTATTTTAGTGCTTGCTTTTTGCCGATCAACGACCAATCATTTGAGGTGAACTTGATTGAAAGAGTCACAAGTGAACATGAAGAGAAGTTAAAATATGAGTATGACCATGAATTTGATTTGAAGTCAGATGACTTAATTCTTTACCAGATTGTTGAATCAACAGTTGATGTGACCCCAATTATTCCCTTGCAAGAAGAACAACCCTTAATAGATCATATCCTTCTTCAGAACTGAAAGTTCTTCCTAGTCATCTCAACCTCAACAACTCCTCACAATACAAGAATGAAAACTTGTGATCACTTCTCTTGATCACAAAAATAACTCTCACAACAAGGATCCTAAGAGGATTGATATAGCAATAGAAAGCTCAAGTTTGTGTGAAAAAAACAAGATAGAGTTGTGATGGAAAACTCAAGAAATCTCTTTTGAAAACACTTAAAAACTCTCCTTTTGATATAAAAGTTTTAGCCAAAACAACATGTGTAGAAATACCCTAAGAGAGATGGGAAAAACTGACTCTAAAACTTCACTAAAATCTTATGTAAAACTAGCCAAAACAGTCCCCTTTTATAGAGGTACAAAAACTAGCCGTTGGAGTAAATCCTTAAGCCAGATGACCTGCCGGTCGACTGGCCAATAATCATATTTATGACCGTAGTCGACCGCCCGACAGACCGCACCCAGGTCTTGGCCTGTCGATCGACCGGTCGGTCGACCGAGGCTAGAACCAGAGAGCACTGCTCTCTGGCCGGTCTTCCGCTCGGTCGACCAGGATTATATCTAGAGAGTAAACTCTTTGGATCGGTCGACCGCCCAGTCGACCGGCGCTCAAGCCAGGGCTTGTGCACGTTTCTGTGCACATCGCCGACCGGTCGGTTGACCAACTTCTGGTTCGGTTGACCGATCAGTCGACCACTAGAAGGCCAGGCTAGGGATTATTAGAGATTAAAATTTGGTCTTTCTATATCCTATAAAATCCCAAAATCACATAAAATTCATTAAGTGTTCAATTTTGTATCATCTTGCATCACATTTTCATGCATATTATCAATAAAATAAGTTTTATAATAATTGTTTCTCTTAAATTTTAGGTCTACTCTTTAATGAAAAAGAAGGCCCAATCCAATCTAATTAAAGGTTTTAAAGGAGATTAAAAAGAGCCCATCCAAAGAAGCCCACATCTGTTACAAATCATGGAATATCCTCGTAGTTCTAGAAGCTCCCATAGTACACCTGGACAGAGACAGCTCTCAACGCAATCTCTAGCATAACAGCCAAGATTCTGCTGCAAAAATGCGGCTTTTGCCGCGTTTTCGCAACAGAACTAGGACCATTGATATAGCGTTTTATCCTACAACTGCGATTGAAAGCGATGAGCTCCTAGTGCCTATATAAAGACCCCTATCGCCTCTCTTGTAAAGGGGGAGGATAGCTATAAATTTTAGGAGAAGGCTTAGGATATTTTTAGGTTCTTCTTTAGTTTTCTCTTGTAATTTTCTTTTCTTCTTTTTAGATACTAGAAAAGAGAGAGAGGGTGAGAGTAAGGTCTCTGTAATTGAGAGTGACAATCAAATGCCAAGTTCATATTCTCCCTCCTCTAATTTCTTACTCTTTTAATTCTTGCTATTTACTTTTAATCTTTTAATATCTTGCACTTTAATCTACAATATTTTCTTCTTTTCTTTACTTCTCCATGGATAACTAACCTTCTAATATAACTAACTAACATCTAACACTACTAACTACTAACTCTTAGATGATGCTAACTCATATGATTCATTGGATGTTTATAATTTCTAGTTTGTGTCTAACAAGTCTCTCTAATTCCCAATAAAGTGAAAATCACTTAGAGGGGGGGTGAATAGGTGATAATGCTAATCAATGCACAATTAAAAATTATGATGCAACAATCTCCCAAAATAAGACTAGAAGCCGGATTCCCTGTGAAGGGATCTGAACTCCTTCCTCGTGATTCCTCTGGATATGAGTTGGAGGTGCACAATGCAATCTTGTTGTATGAGACTTTGATTGACAAGATGAATGAAAACAAGTGAATATTGCAATAAAAATAGAGAGCAAGTAATAAGAGCAATGAAAGTAAAGCAAGAAGCAAGAGCAAGTAAACCAAACGCAAACACCGAGAATTTTTCCGAGGTTCGAGCACCCAGCTCTACGTCCCCGCCTTCCCCAGAAGGATTTCTAACCACTATAACTTCACAAAGATGTTACAAATACACGGAGTACCCAACTCCACAATCTCAAGTACAAGTTCTCTCTTGGTGATCAAAAGACCACAAACTCGCTTTTGAAAATGTCTCTTCCCTTACAAAAATCCTTGTAGAACAATGAGAGGATTGAAGCTCTTGTGTGTAAGTGGAAAAGAAAAAGAAATAGAGAGTCTTTGAAAAAACACTTCAGAAAATGAGAGAAATATTCAGCACAAAAACCAAGAAACAAAGCTCTTTTGAATGCCTTAAACTTTTGAAACTTTTGCAAATTTTTCTTGTAAAGAACCTCTCCCTAAACACCCCTATTTATAGTAGAGGGATAGGGTTTAAAGATAAAACTCACTTAAGGCTAATTAGGAAGTATTAGGATCAGTAAATATCATTTAAACCCTTTTTAGAAAGAAAAAGACAAAAATAAAACAGCTCAGAAAACTAGCCGTTACTGTTCAAACGGCTATCTCGGTCGACCGGTCGGTCGACCGAAGTACAAAAATAAGAGCCGTTGCCGGCTCTCGGTCGACCGCCCGGTCGACCGAAAAATACAGAGAGCAAACGACTTACAGTCAGGCAGGTTTCGGTCGACCGCGAAACGTGCACACGGATACGCACTGCTGCCAGAACCTCGGTCGACTGGGACGGTCGACGGACTTGACCTGGCACAGGGTCGGTCGGCCGGGCGGTCGACCGGCTCAGGTCAAAAGTCAAAACAGAAACAGATTTTTGAAGGGAATTCAAAAATTAAACATTGTAGTTTTGAATAGAGATATATATAAAACATAAAAATGAGTTTGTATGCAGAAGATTATATATAAAACTATTTTGTACATATTATAGGAAATATTTTTGGAAATAAGATGTGTGCAAAAATGTGTGTGATAGAGCTTCAAACATATTCACTATTTTTAACAAAACTATAAAACTAGAAACAAATCTAAAGAATTATCTTGAGCAATCTTGAAGTCTTGAGCCATGCAATACCTTGCTAGAGCCTTCTCTTCTATGTTCCTTCTTTGATGTGCAAAACGCCTTCTTTGCTTCATGAACCTAGAAGTTCTTGCAATAGCTAAGCAATGGCCTCCAAATATGGTACTAACCTGAAACTTATCTTAAACAAACTAATTAGTACCAATAGCTCTTATTTGTTTTGTTATCATCAAAACTCTAAACAAATGGAGAGTGTAACCTTTTGGGCCAACAATCTCCCCCTTTTTGATGATGATAAAATAAATAGGCTATAAACAAAGATATAGGGGAGGAGAAAGCTCCCCCTCAAATTATGCTATATAAAACAAGGAAAAACAATGTAAGTTGCAAGTAAAAATCCATGAAACTAAAAAACATAAACACAATGGGATATAAAATACTTGCAAGACACTTAAACTCAAATCTAAGAATTCTTTGAAAACTTTGAAAACACATCAAAAACCAAAAACATATATAAACAAACTCATATGGAACCAAAACCATATGAACTCATATTTCCATACATAAACTCATTCTCCCCCTTTTTGTCATACATCAAAAAGGGTCAAGAAAATATTGTTATTCAATAACATAAACATTAAGTTCACCACATATGAAGGAAAATCTAGCAAAATCAAGTGGTTTAGTGAAAATATCAGCAAGTTGCAAATCCGTAGAAACATAATCAATGTCTATATCTCCTTTCTCAAAATGATCTCTAAGAAAGTGATATCTAATCTCAATGTGCTTGGTCTTACTATGTTGATTTGCATTCTTAGTCATATGTATAGTGCTAGTATTATCACAAAATATTTTTATATGGTTATAATGCAAATCATAATCAAGGAGAGTATGTTTCATCCAAAGGACTTGTGCGCAACAAGCCCCCGCGGCAACATACTCCGCCTCGTCGGTTGAGAGAGCTACGGAATTTTGTTTCCTAGAGGACCATGAAACAAGACAATTACCAAGAAATTGACATGTTCCACTAGTACTCTTTCTATCTACTCTACAACCCGCATAGTCGGCATCTGAATAACTCGTCATTGAGAAATCTCCGGTTTTCGGATACCAAAGACCCATTCCAATTGTGCCCTTAATATAACGAATAATGCGTTTTACCGCAATAAGATGGGACTCTTTGGGACACGATTGAAATCTAGCACAAAGACACACACTAAACATTATGTCCGGCCTACTTGTCGTCAAATACAAAAGACTACCTATCATGCTTCTAAACAATTTAATATCAACATTTTTACCTTGGTCATCCTTATCAAGCTTGGTTGTAGTTGCCATGGGAGTGTTGCAAACTTTAGAGTCTTCAAGTCCGAACTTCTTTACGAGTTCCTTTGAGTACTTGGCTTGACATATGAAATTCCCATCTTGCAATTGCTTGATTTGGAGTCCAAGAAAGAAATTCAATTCACCCATGGAAGACATTTCAAATTCACATTGCATAACCTTTTCAAATTCCTTGCATAAAAACTCATTAGTAGAATCAAAAATTATATCATCCACATAAATTTGCACAATTAAAATGTCATTATTAACATGCTTAGTGAATAATGTTGTGTCTACTTTGCCTTTAACAAAATCATTTGAGATGAGAAAACTAGAAAGCCTTTCATACCAAGCTCTTGGAGCTTGTTTCAATCCATATAAAGCTTTATCAAGTTTAAAACAAAATTAGGATGAACATGATCAACAAACCCGGGAGGTTGTTCAACATAAACTTCTTCATTTATAAAACCATTCAAAAATGCACTTTTCACATCCATTTGAAAAAGTTTAAAATTTTTAAAAGATGCAAAAGCTAGTGTCATCCGTATGGCTTCAAGCCGTGCTACGGGTGCAAAGGTCTCCTCAAAGTCAATTCCCTCAACTTGAGTGTAACCTTGGGCCACTAACCTAGCTTTATTCCTAATGACATTTTCGGACTCATCCATCTTGTTTCTAAAAATCCACTTAGTACCAATTATTGATCTATCGTGGGGCCTAGGAACAAGGTGCCAAACTTGGTTGCGCTCAAATTGATTGAGTTCCTCTTGCATGGCTAGCAACCAATATGAGTCCGCCTCGACTTCGAGGATGATTTTGGGTTCAAAATGAGAAATGAAAGCAAAGTTACCACATAAGTCATGAAGCTTGGAGCGAGTTGTTACCTCTTTAGAGACATCACCTAAGATGAGTTCCTTGGGGTGGTTTGTAGCGTATCTCCAATCTTTAGGAAGCGGTTGAGAGCTTTCCTCTTTATCCTCTTGAACATCACCAATTGATTCTTGCTTTTCTTCTTGAGCGGGTGAGTCCTTCAAGGATAGTCTCTCCATGTCTTCTCCTAATGGTCAATCTCTACAACATTCTCAACAATCACATTAGATTCTTCAAATTTAACATGCATGGATTCTTCAATGGTAAGTAAAGATCTATTGAATACTCTATAAGCTTTGCTAGTAGTAGAATATCCAACAAAGATTGCTTCATAAGCCTTAGCATCAAATTTACCCATGTTATCTTTAGTATTTAAAACAAAACACTTGCATCCAAAAACTTTGAAATATGCAACATTTGGTTTTCTAGAATGATACATTTCAAAAGATGTTTTGGAAGAATTTTTACACAAATAAATGCGATTTAAAATATAGCATGCGGTGTTTACGGCCTCGGCCCATAGATATTGAGGGAGGTCATATTCACTTATCATAGTCCTAGCCATCTCTTGAAGTGTTCTATTTTTCCTTTCTACAACTCCATTTTGTTGTGGAGTTCTAGGACATGACATTTCATGCTTGATTCCCTTTTCATCACAATAAGTCATGAAGAGTTGGTTAACAAACTCACCACCTCTATCACTTCTTATTTTCAAAATCGAAAAACCTTTTTCTTTTTTAACTCTTTTTCGAAAAACTTTGAAATGAGAAAAAGTTTGATCTTTGTGTTCCAAAAAGAAAACCCAAGTGAAACGGGAAAAATCATCAACTAAAATAAATGCAAATCTACTACCATTTAAACTCTTAGTTTTAGTTGGTCCAAAAAGATCCATATGAATTAATTCTAATGGCCTAATTGACATGATATCCTTGATTGGTTTGAAAGAAGACTCGGTTTGTTTCCCAAGTTGGCACGCACCATAAATGCGGTCTTTCTCAAACTTCAAGTAAGGTATACCCTTCACCAATTCCTTAGAATTAATCCTAGAAAGATGATCAAAAGATGCATGTCCTAATCTTCTATGCCAAAGCCAAGAATTCTCATCAAAAGCATTCAAGCATTTAGTAGAACAATCCATATTAAGCATGTCAATGATATAAACATTATTGTCACGAAAACGGTGAGAATACAATCATTGGTTTTAACATCAAAAATCTTGCAAGAAGAATCATCAAAAACAACTTTAAGTCCACGGTCATAAAGTTGACTAATGCTAAGCAAATTATGTTTCAAACCATCAACAAGAACAACATTTTCTATAATAGAAGATGCACCAATTTGAATGTTACCTATACCGATGATAGTGCCTTTGGAGTCATCACCGAAGGTGACGGTGCCACCTTCCATGTACCTTGATAGGGTTGTAAAGTTATTGATGTCCCATGTCATGTGTCTTGAACAACCACTATCAAGGTACCACCGCTCCTTACGTCTTGGAGTCTTGGTGTGTACCTACATCAAATAATTTAGGACTTGATTTTGGTACCCACATTTTCTTGGGTCCTAAGGAGTTAGTGCCATGAACCCAAACAAGATTATTTGATCTATTTACTTGGTCATAATAAAACTTAGCCAAATGTCCATTCTTACCACAATAAGTACATCTATACACTCTACCATATCTAAAAGCATAGTGAGTGTGAGACTTGTGAGCATGTGTGGATTTGGCATGGGTGTTATGTGAAGTGTGAGCATGAGGAATCTTAACATGAGAATCTCTAACATGAGAAGTGTGCTTTTTAGAAAATATTTCTTCAAGTTTCTTAGTGTTAAAAGCACAATCCTTCAAAACCTTTTCAAAATCAACAATTCTAATTTTTAAAGAAGAAATTTCTTTTTCATCAATCTTAGGAAATTTTGCTTTACATGCAACTTTGTAAGCACTAAATTCATTTTGAGTAGAAATGAGATTGGAAGAAATTTCATCTTTTTCTCTAGTGACAATAGCAAGTTGATTTTTAAGAAAAGCAACTTCCTTTTCCAATTTAGAACATTCAATCTTTTTATTATCATAGGTTTCGGAGAGTTCAACAAAAGCATGTACAATAACCTCCTTACTTAATTCATCTTCTTCATCAAGAGGTTGTGGGGTTACCTTAGGTGTGTTTGCCATGAAACACATGTTCGCCGTGTCCACCTCGTCTTCGGATTCGCTTTCCGAATCCCATGTGGCTTTGTATGCTTTCTTTTCAATCGGCTTCTTTGGCTTGAAGGAGGAAGTCATCTTCTTCTTGAAATCCGGGCAATCCGCCATGATGTGTCCAGGCTTTCGGCAATTATAGCAAATGATTCTTCTCTCCTCTTTTCCTTCAAACTTCCTTCTAAAGTTGAGCTTGTTCCTCCGGTACATCCTCTTCACGTTTCGCACAAGGAGGGAGAGCTCCTCATCTTCTTCTTCATCTTCTTCATCGTCATCAAGAGTGGATGAAGACTTGAAAGCAATGGATTTCTTCTTTTGAGGAGCGGCATCTTCTCTTGCCTTCTTTTCCATTTCATGAGTCTTCAAGTTGCCGATGAGACTAATGAGGTCCATTTCGTCCTTGTCATTCAACTCTTTCAAGGTGGTGGCTTTTATCTCCGATGAAGAAGGAAGAGCCCGAATCACTTTTCGCACCTTTTGGTCATTGGAGATATCATCACCTAAAGAGGAAAGAGCATTGATGATTTTAGTAAACCTTGTAATCATGCAATCAATAGATTCATCATCAATCATTTTAAAAGATTCATATTGGGACCTCAAGAGATCTATCTTAGCTCTCTTGACTTGTGATGTCCCCTCGTGTGTGACCAACAAGTGTTGCCAAATCTCATAGACGGATTGGCAATGAATTACCCGTGTAAGGTCATCCTCATTCAAGGCGGTTAGGAGGGAGTTTTGGGCCTTTGAGTTAGCCTCATATTCTCTAAAGGTAAATTCGGTCCATGTGCTTTCATCACTATCGGGTACAACATAGGGTTTGGTCAATGATTTAGCAACTAGGCTACCTAAAGATTGTAAGAAAATAGTCATCCTAACCTTCCAAATAGGAAAATTAAGTCCATCAAATTTAGGAGGGGTTTGATGTTATCGGCCATGTTTACTAGTGAATGAATGGATGAATGCAAATGTTGATTAGCAAATTTTAAGGATCTCTCTAAGGATGTTAAGCCAAACCTAGAGTCCAAGCTCTGATACCAATTGAAAATCACCTAGAGGGGGGGTGAATAGGTGATAATGCTAATCAATGCACAATTAAAAATTTATGATGCAACAATCTCCCAAAACAAGACTAGAAGCCGGATTCCCCGTGAAGGGCTCTGAACTCCTTCCTCGTGATTCCTCTGGATATGAGTTTGAGGTGCACAATGCAATCTTGTTGTATGAGACTTTGATTGACAAGATGAATGAAAACAAGTGAATATTGCAATGAAAATAGAGAGCAAGTAATAAGAGCAATGAAAGTAAAGCAAGAAGCAAGAGCAAGTAAACCAAACGCAAACACCGAGAATTTTTCCGAGGTTCGAGCACCCAGCTCTACGTCCCCGCCTTCCCCAGAAGGATTTCTAACCACTATAACTTCACAAAGATGTTACAAATACACCGGAGTACCCAACTCCACAATCTCAAGTACAAGTTCTCTCTTGGTGATCAAAAGACCACAAACTCTCTTTTGAAAATGTCTCTTCCCTTACAAAAATCCTTGTAGAACAATGAGAGGATTGAAGCTCTTGTGTGTAAGTGGAAAAGAAAAAGAAATCTGAGAGTCTTTGGAAAAACACTTCAGAAAATGAGAGAAATATTCAGCACAAAAACCAAGAAACAAAGTTCTTTTGAATGCCTTAAACTTTTGAAACTTCTGCAAATTTTTCTTATAAAGAACCTCTCCCTAAACACCCCTATTTATAGTAGAGGGCTAGGGTTTAAAGATAAAACTCACTTAAGGCTAATTAGGAAGTATTATGATCAGTAAATATCATTTAAACCCTTTTTAGAAAGAAAAAGACAAAAATAAAACAGCTCAGAAAACTAGCCGTTACTGTTCAAACGGCTATCTCGGTCGACCGGTCGGTCGACCGAAGTACAAAAATAAGAGCCGTTGTCGGCTCTCGGTCGACCGCCCGGTCGACCGAAAAATACAGAGAGAAAAGACTTACAGTTAGGCAGGTTTCGGTCGACCGCGCGGTCGACCGCGAAACGTGCACACGAATACGCACTGCTGCCAGAACCTCGGTCGACTGGGACGGTCGACCGACTTGACCTGGCACAGGGTCGGTCGGCCGGGCGGTCGACCGGCTTAGGTCAAAAGTCAAAACAGAAACAGATTTTTGAAGGGAATTCAAAAATTAAACAAAGTAGTTTTGAATAGAGATATATATAAAACATAAAAATGAGTTTGTAGGCAGAAGATTGTATATAAAACTATTTTGTACATATTATAGGAAATATTTTTGCAAAAAAGATGTGTGCAAAAACGTGTGTGATAGAGCTTCAAACCTATTCACTATTCTTTAACAAAACTATAAAACTAGAAACAAATCTAAAGAATTATCTTGAGCAATCTTGAAGTCTTGAGCCATGCAATGCCTTGCTAGAGCCTTCTCTTCTATGTTCCTTCATTGATGTGCAAAACGCCTTCTTTGCTTCATGAACCTAGAAGTTCTTGCAATAGCTAAGCAATGACCTCCAAATATGGTACTAACCTGAAACTTATCTTAAACAAACTAATTAGTACCAAATAGCTCTTATTTGTTTTGTTATCATCAAAACTCTAAACAAATGGAGAGTGTAACCTTTTGGGCCAATATAAAGAGGAGTGTTATTTTTTATCTTAGCAAAGGTTTTGTGATTCCCTCCATATGATTCATGTGTGCCTTATTTAGAGCCTTATTTTTTTAACAAGAGCCTTGATGGAACATGATGATGTGATCACCTCAGTATGCTAACAAATTAATGCACTAGCTTCTTATTTCATGCTAGCTAAACTATAGTTTTGATGATCTAATGAACCTTACATTCTTGTTATGCATATCTAAATTGTGAATCTCAAATTCTTAAGTTTCATTCTTGTGAACCTATTGATAGCCTATGATCCAAGGAGGCCACCCAACCAAGCTAAGAGAGGAACACTTCAACAAATTGGGACAACTCTTTGACTTGATGAAGTAAGATGGACAATATGCCAATGAATCTACATGAGGCACAAATCATCTAAGAGATTAGTAAGTTAGTCGTGTAGAGTTGTTAGTTAGTCATGAATTTCTTTCTATCTGATTAAAATTCTTCTAATCTCTAAGAAACTTTCTTTCTCATACAAAGTCATTTTTTCTCTTCTACTTTTCTAAATTTCACCGTTTTCATTCTACCTTCCTCGTTTTCATTTTTCTTTTCTTAAATCAAAAGGATTCATCATCTTCTGTTGACTTTATTTTATTTTTCAATTTTTAAACAAAGAAGGGCTTTCGTTTTCTTTTCAAAAACAAGAACAAAAAGAACTAAGAAAGCTTTCATCGCAAGCCCTCCCTGCGGATACGACCCGTTATAGCTTTTGCTATAATGGTAGTTCGAAAGAGCATATTAACTTTACATACATACCAAAGCTTGAACATTGATACAAGGACTTACACGGTTTACTCTAAACTCCTGCTCTTATTATTCTTCGAACAAAAATCCACAAAAATAAGTTCTTTAAACTATTTTGAATTATAAATATGTATGATCAAAAATCAACACATATTACAAACATATTGAACTATTTTTCCGAGAAAGAATTTTAACTTTAAACCGAAAACCGTATTTTTCAAAATCAATCTTCAATTTGAAAAACGATTTTTTTAAAACTTGTTCAAATACAAAAACAAGATATTAAAACTCATTTGAATCATAATGTGTATGGATATGATCCAATACACATATAAAATGAAATATATATATTATTGACAATTAAGCTCTAAACAAAGTTTTGATAAATACAAAACTTAAAAACCATGAACTTGAAACATTAAACTAAGTTTTTCTAAACATTTGAACTAATAATGTATATAGATGAATTTTAATATACATATAAAACATGTAAACTTGTTTTGATGAACTCTATTCATGAAACATAAAGATATCTTCTTTGAAGCTCAAAACCAAAACGGTATTTTCTAAAATCTAATTATTCTTATGAAAACACATATAAGCTTAGTGTGTGTGTGTATGAGCTTGAGCAATCCACAACTAATTTATCCTTTACATCTTATCTAAAGTACAAAATCTTAACACTTATAAATATAGACTCAAGTCTTAAAAATCTTCTTCTCCATCTTGACTTGGTCCAAACCTTGATCTAAAGAGCTAGTTCCTCTTGAGTACTTGATGTGATCTTTGAAGCGCGAGCTCTTGAATCAACACGTGCTAGCCTAAAAACTTGATTTCGAATCTTTGTTGAAGTTAAACACTAACTAAGATCTTGATAGAAAATCTGAAACTTATTAAACACAAGATCATTATTACGATAACTACATGAATTAATCATTATCAAAACTAGAGTAAAGGGCCTTTGGGCTAATAAATAAGATGTTGCATTGGACCTAACATCCAACACAGTGCACATTCCTAAACGTCATGTTGGCATGCCGGTTACCTTCCATCTCCATGCACCGCACACCCATCAAAGGCGTGTAATCAATGAGTGCAAGTGGTGTAGATTGGTGCGGGTGTATAGGCAACTGGGTGAATTCTTGAATATAATCTACAAGATGAGCAGGCCACTACTATCAAAGTGAACCATGAACTTATGTTGGCTAAGATTAATTGTGGTTGGATCTAGACATTTGATTGATATTTTTACCTGCACACAAAAATACAGAATTTTAGAACTTTAAGAATAGAATGTGCAAGTGCGCAATTCTACCGCTATAGCAAGTGGCTATGCGGGTCGTGATCCACAAGGAGGGACTAGCGATGGAAGCTTTTTTAGTAAGTTCTCTTTTATGCTATAGAGAATGGTTAAAGATCTTCTTTGAGTTTTTTAAAAGAAAAGAAAATATAGGTTACAGTTAAGTTAGGAAGAAAGTGGTAGAATGAGAAGGTGGAGAAAATGGTATATTACTTTGTACAAAGAAAGTAAAAAGAGTGATAAAATAGTTGGGAGATTGTGGTGATCTAACTAAAGAATTAAAAGAAAACTAAAAGAAGGACTTACCTCCTCTGGCTAAATACTTATTTGAATCTATGGCGAACGATGTTACCATGAAGTGGAGGCAATCAGCGTATAGCCCATAAGAGTTGATTCTCGTCTCTTCCACATTACGTCATCAAGACGATACAAGTATGAAGTGAAACAGATTGAAAATAAAATCCATCGTCATGAGCTATCGGTGGCACTCGCAAAGGCAAAGCTCTTTCGATGCTATAAGACTCACTTGGATAGCAATTGGTACCAAAAGAAGAGAAGAAGAAACAAACAAGAAGAATACAGCAAAAATAAATAAGAATACAAAAATGTAACAATAGATTCAACGTTGTAACAATAAGAGAAAAGAAGAATAACTTACACCGGTGTCACTCTCAGCACAAGCTTCACTCTCTTTCTCCTATGAAACTTTAGTCTCCTATGAATTACATAAATGAAAACTAAAAATTATATAAAAAGAAAAAAAATCCTATACTAAAAAGAATAAAAAACAGGCCTAGAATCTATCTTTGCATTGTCGCCCTCTCTGGCCTCTGAAAAACCCAGTATTTATAGGCAAAACCCAACGGAGAGGAGTGTACGAAGATAGGGGGAGCAAACGCTCCCCAATAGAATCAAAACAGTCGCGAAAATGCGGCTTTGATCATTTTTTCGCGGCCTGGGCATGACTAAGTGGCCACACCCGAGGTACAACTCCTGATTTTGATGATTTCCCTTTATTTGGTTCTGAATTTCCCATTTTAGCTCCTGGATTTGACGAAACGGCCTTTGATTTTTGGCTTTAACTATTAATTTGTAGAGATTTATCTTAACTGATTTTCAACCCACTGATTTGTCCTGATCTGTCCTGATTTTTGATTTTGAATTAATTCTGAATTAAATCAAAATTTTGATGGGCTTTTGGGCTCGTTTCTCTTCCCTCTCCTTTAGCAATGGGCCTGCATATAAATTAGACAATAATTAGGATTAAAAGCAGAGTTTATTATATGATAAGTATGAGAATGTGACAATGAATGTGCAATATCAGCGACCTATTACACCCCCATACCTATCTTTTGCTCATCTCAAGCAAAACAACAAAACTAAACCAAAAATTATTGGACCATTTTCGTGGGTCACGCGATTGCACTGAACATGTACAACAAGCCGTTAAAGCTCTAGGTTTCCCCTAGAGGATGAGTTTTATCTTGTGAGAGTTTTCAGTGGATTGCACCCACAAAATCCATAAAGAAAGAGAAAAATGTTAGTATTTTGAAAACATTTTGAAAGAGAAAAATATTTGAAATATTATTGTATGATTTAAGTAATCTATAAGTTATAGGAAAACTGAATTTTTCATTCTTAAACTTAATCTTTATCCAAAAATTTGTTATCAATCAAAATAAGGAGTCAAATTGTACTTATCATCGAGTCTATTACTTTACCCTAAGTCATATGCACATTCGTGACCGTAAAATTTTGACTTAGGGTTCTTTAACTTAACTCTTATGCCTTATTTATTTATTTAATTTTTATTTTTGGTGGTATTATTCCTTAGCTCTATTAGGCTTTCTAATCTGCCCATGTAACGAGCCTTTAATCGGTGACTCCAAAGCCAAACGATCTTAGGGCACCGGGTGAGAAGACACCCCAAGGACTTAAGGTCTCGAGCAAACAAGGGTACAAAACTAAAAATTTTATTATATGAACCGCCTTGCGTGAATACTTATGCTTTATGAGGCACAAATACCCAGCTTAATCAGAGGATTTATATATATATATTTCTTTTTCTTTTTCTATTTTTTTAAATAAGGCATAAGAATCTTTATTTTTGAACCCTAAGTGTGTAAGTGTATAAAGCATGCATATATTATCAAGGTAAGATCAAGACTAAATTACTTTCATAAATTTTTTTGCTAAACTTAGAAATCAAACAAATAATCTTATTTTGACCAAGTATAAGAAATCCTAATTATGATTCTCCTATTCCTTAAAATTGACATAATTTCTTACAAAAAAATGTCAAAATATTATTTCTATTTTCAAAAAGTTTTTTTTAAAAAGTAAAGAAAATGTTAATAATAATTTTTTAATAATAAAAAGAAAACATAAGTTATGTTAGAACCCTCCCCCACACCTATCTCATGCATTGCCCTCAATGTATGAATTAATGCATAGATGCATCAAAAAGAAGAAAGGAAAGAAAAATATTACCTTAAGGTGGTGGTTCCGGTGGTGGTCTGATTGGTTCACGAAATGCGGCTCAATCTAATTTGCGTGGAGTTCGGAGGAACCCACCAGAAACCTCTCTAATATGACCCACTAAAATGATGTATATATGAATGATTTTTATTAAGAATTTTATCCCATCTAATTTTCAAAATTTCAAACTAATTTCAGAGTCATTATTATCAACACTTCTGTCCCAAAATGGAGTATGAAAAGATGGAATGATTGATCTGGATTTAAGAAAGGCATGAACTCCAATCGACTCAAGAAAATGACTGAAGTCAAGTAAGGGTTTAGGAGTCAAAATTTGTTAAAGAAGTGGGTCCAAATCATGAAGTTAAAACTCAAGTCCACATTCATTTCCCCACAATGGAATGTGACTTTCTAAGATATGTGATTCAAGTTCAAGAATGACAGATATGGGAATCAAAACTGACTCTAAAATATTGCTCAAATTAGGTAGCAAAATAGGAGTCAATATTGATTCAGAAATTTGAACTGGATCACAAATTTGAGACTCAAGGTCACATTCCTCATTGAGTTCAATTTCATAAAAATGAGAACTTGCCAATTTGTCAACAGGACTTTCAAAAGTATGACATTGATCAAGTTCAATATGATGATCATAAAAGATTGGTGATTTAATTTCCGATGGACAGGCACAGGATCTAAGTGGACTTTGGAGAAGGATTGAAATCAGGTGAAGACACCGGAGTCATTATTGAACCAGGAAGTAGAATTGAATTACCAAGTTGAGGTTCAGGATCATATTCATTCTCAAGTTCAATTTTAGGAAAGAGATAACTTGCTAAAATGTCAATGTGGTTTTTAAAATTTGGAGTTAGGGCAAGTTCAGATGGGTGTGCTGAAATGAAATCTTATTTTCCAAAACAACATGATTCTTTGGCTCAACAGAATGGTTAGCGACATCAGGAATGGTCAAAGGGTGAGAATGGAGAGTTTTGACCATTATATCTATGTCGTGATTATGAGTAATTTGAGCCTGAGCCATGACTTCAAGCAGCTTTTCATAGTCGATTGGTTCATCATTTTGCTGCGATTGGACTTGAAAAGATGAAATTTGTTTTGGAATTTGTGGTGAAATTGTGAGTCCATCAGAATTTGTGATTGTTGCTCGGACTCACGCATACTCATTTCCAAGATTGATGGTTTTCTATTTTGAACTGGTAGAACTGAGTATGAATCTTGAAAATATTGAGGAATTGGAGAGGCCTAAAATTTCGTTTGGCCTTCTGCATGGCTTCCATACTCTTTTCTAACTCTGATTTTTCTTCAATGGGTTGGTCTAGAAAAGGAGTATAGGGAGCAAAATCAGGGAATGAATATTGTGAAAATTGTGGAGAATGTGGATAAGGATGACAAATTGGTTGAAAATTGGACTCGGGGGAGGTGAATCCCCATTGACTCTGTGAAGAGTTAGAATTATTTTGAAAATTATGCTCATAAGATTGGGGCATAGGTTGTACTGATTCAAATAAGACCAATCTGGCACACTAGGTTGGTTAAAGTTATAATATGCTAGGTTGGTAATATCTGAAAAAGAGGTCAGGGTGTAACATGGATTACTATTAAAATTGAAAAATTATTATTATAAGCCATATCACACAAGAAATGTCAAACACAAATAAAGAAAAATAAACAAATAAGTAAGCAAATAAAAAGAAAAATCTAACCTAAGTTAGGGTAGACCTTTGACCTAGACAACTCCTAACTGGTTAGACTGTCCACGGAGGATATATTACCGAATTTGACTACAAGTTAATCGGCCAGGTAGGGGCAAGATCGGTGGGAGGTATCCGTGCCTAAGAAACAGGCCTAATTATGCCAAACCACCAACCTTTGGGGTTTCACCCCTCAATTCCTAACCTTAGACACCGATTTGGCAAGAGTCAAATTCAAATCCACTTCCCCCTTAGATCAGTCTCCTATATGAGTCTGAGATCTCCCTAGGGCCAATGTCTACTCAGTTTTAGTTAGGCTCGGATTAGTAAGTGAGGGAAGTGTTTGTAGGCTAAGGGTGGGTAATGACTTCCCCATCTTATCTTGTTTATAGGACATGCCCTTAAATCAATTTAGTGCAATGTGTGCAAGATATAGAAAAGTGACATTCACAAGCAAATATCACCCAAGAATGTTTCCTAAATTATATGCTATGCATATGTACCTTTTTCTCAAGCACTCTTCAACAGTGATGTAAAATGTAAATGAATCAGACACGTGCCTAAATGCAAAGTCTAAACCGTTTTTAGCATTTAACAAACATCATTTTACTATTGAGGTTAGAAAATTTGTACAGTGAGACAAATAAGGAAATAAATAGTTACAGAATTTTATCTTTGCAATTCAGCCAACCTGCAAAAATAAAGATTAGTAGTTCACTAAGTTTGCCACTGGAATGTAGCAAATCTGAGGGCTACTAGGCTCTGCTTTCCTGAGCAGAGTCCAGGGCCACTTATATGTCCACTGCAGCAAGAATTTCCTTGTTGTTAAACCTGTACACCAAGAACAAAGAAGAAAGTTAACCAAAAATATAAATCTAAAAAGAAAATAACTTACCGTCCCTCTCGGGCAATGGCGCCAAAATTTGATTGATGTTTTTACTTGTACACAAAAATACAGAATTTTAGAACTTTAAGAATAGAATGTGCAAGTGCGCAACTCTACCGCCATAGCAAGTGATTATGCGGGTTGTGATCCACAAGGAGGGATTAGCGATGGAAATTTTTTAGTCAGTTCTCTTTTATACTACAAAGAATAGTTAAAGATCTTCTTTAAGTTCTTTAAAAGAAAAGAAAATATAGGTTACAGTTAAGTTAGAAAGAAAGTGACAAAATGAGAAGATAGAGAAAATGAAAAATGACTTTGTACAAAGAAAGTAAAAAGAGTGATAAAATAGTTAGGAGATTGTGATGATCTAAATTAAAGAATTAAAAGAAAAGAAAACTAAAAGAAAGGCTTACCTCCTTTGGCCAAATACTTACCTTGAATCTGTGGTGAATGATGTTACCTTGAAGTGGAGATAATCAGCGCATAGCCCATAAGAGTTGATTCCCGTCTCTTCTACATTACATCATCAGGACGATATAAGTATGAAGTGATGCAGATTGAGACTAAAATCCATCATCATAAGCTATCGGTGGCACTCACAAAGGCAAGGCTCTTTTAATGCTATAAGACTCACTTGGATAGCAATTGATACTAAAAGAAGAGAAGTAGAAACGAAAAAGAAGAATACAACAAAAACAAAGAAGAACACAAAAATGTAACTATAGATTCAATGTTGTAACAATCAGAGATAAGAAGAATAACTTACACCGGTGTCACTCTCAGCACAAGCTTCACTCTTATTCTCCTATGAAACTCTGATCTCCTCTAAATTACATAAATGAAAACTAAAAATTATATAAAAATAAAAATAAAAACCTACACTAAAAAAAATGAAAAACTAGCTTAGAATCTATCTCTGCATGGTCGCCCTCTCTGGTCCCTGAAAAACTTAGTATTTATAGGAAAAAGCCAACGGGAAGGAGTGTACGAAGATAGGGGGAGCAAATGCTCCCCAACAAAATCAAAACAGCCACAAAAACGCGACTTTGACCGCGTTTCCTCGGCCTGGGTGTGGCAGGTGGCCATATCCAGGGGGTACAGCTCCTGGTTATGATGATTTTCCTTTATCTGGTTCTGGATTTCCCGTTTCAACCCCTGAATTTGACGAAATGACCTTTGATTTTTTGCTTTAACCAATTGATTTGTAGAGATTTATTTTAATTGATTTTCAACTGATCTGATTTGCCCTGATTTTTTAATTTCGAATTAATTCTGAATTAAATCAAAATTTTGATGGGATTTTGTGTTCGTTTCTCTTCCCTCTCCTTTAGCAATGGACCTGCATATAAATTAGACAATAATTAGGATTAAAAGTAGAGTTTATTATATAATAAGTATGAGAATGTGATAATGAATGTGCAATATCAGCGACCGATGCTCTCCTCTCTCTCTCTCTCTCTCATAGCTAGGTTTTTAAGTTTTGTGAGTCAGGAGAGGGAACAAGGGGTATATATATGGGTGAAATTGGTTATTTACAAGTTTGCCCTAAACTTCCTAAAATTACCAAACAAATTGAAATTTTACAAAAACAAACAATTAATTTATAGATTTTAATATTTTACATATTCACAAGTGTGGTTTTTTTTTTACAATTGTATGTTTTTTTAAGAGTAAATGTCCCGGCTATTTAGAAAATGGGTCAAAAAGACCCTTTACAAATTCTTCTTGTATGTCAGGCATGAATTTCAAAAACAATTTTATGCACTGACCATTGACTTTGAAACTACTACCATTCTTTGAGTCACCGATTTCTATAGCACTGCATGGAAATACAGTTTTATCATGAATGGCTCTGTCCATCTGGATTTCAACTTTCCTGAAAATGATGAAGCCTAGAATTGTAGAGAAGGACTTTTGTCTAGGGTAAATTTTTTTTCGAGATGGTTTTGTCATGAAAGATCTTAGCCCTACATTTGGATATCTTGGCATATGCTTTATTTCTTATTTCTTCAAGCTCAGAAATTTTATGTTTATGTAGTTTACTAGCCTTGTTCAAATTAAAATTCAATTGCTTAATGGCCCACAGGACACGATGTTTCATTTCAACAGGCAAGTGGCAGGCTTTACCAAAGATTAACTGATATGGCGACATACCTAAGATGGTTTTGAAGGTGGTCTTGTAGGCTCATAAGGCATCTACAAGTTTGATGGACCAGTCTTTATGATTTTGGTTCACGCTTTTCTCCAAAATCTGTTTAATTTGATGGTTGGTGACTTCGACCTGTCCACTGGTTTGATGATGATAGGGGTTCGACAAATTGTGAGTAATGTTATACTTGTGCATGAGAGCCTCGAAAGATCGATTGCAAAAATGTGTACCATTATCATTGATTATCATGTGAGGGGTACCAAATCGAAAGAAGATATTTTTCTTCAAAAATTTGAGAACAACCTTTTTGTCATTCGTTTTACAGGGTATGGCTTTGGCCCACTTGGACATGTAGTCTATGGCAACCAAAATATACAAGTTCCTAAATGAATTCAAAAAAAGGACCCAAGGACCCATAAAGTCAATGCCCCAAATTTCAAAAATTTCTACATCTAGAATCGGATTTAATGGCATCATGTATCATTTCGAGATTCGTCCAATCATTTCGGATCGAGGACACGTCTTGCAAAATTCAAAGGTATCTTTGAACATAGTTGGCCAATAGACCCACTATGTAACACTTTTTTTCGCAGTTTTACAGGGACCTAAGTGACCACCGCATGCAAGCTTATGGCAAAAAAAAAGAACATTCTGAATTTTCTCATCTGGGACACAGCTCCTTATGATTTTATTGGGAAAATACTTAAAGAGGTACAGGTCTTCCAAAAGAAATATCGGACCTGAGATAGGAAACAATAACATCTTGTTTATTCAATGAGAATATATTTTGCTCGGGGCTAAGTAATTTATAATATCAGCAAACGAAGGTTCCTTGAGAATAGCTAAGAGTTGTTCGCCAAGAAAGTTGTCATTGATTGGCAATTCATCGGATGGTGCATTTGGACTTCTAGAGAAATGATCTGCGATAATATTTTCTACATCTTTCATGTCTCGAATCTCGAGATCGAATTCCTGAAGAAGAAGAAGAAGAATCCAACGAATGAGGCAACCTTAGAATCCTTCTAAAGCATTAAGTAACGATGTGAAAAATTATCAGTGAAAATAATGGTTTGAGCCAAGCAGGTATGGACAAAACTTTTTTAAGGCAAACACTATAGCTAGGAAATCTTTATCAGTCATGGTGTAGTTTAGTTGTGCCTCATTAAGTGTTCTACTTGTGTAGTAGATCATGTGCTGGTTATTAACAATTGTTGTCCTAAGACAGTGCAAATGGCAAAATCTGAAGTGTCACACATGATCTCGAAGGGTTTTGACCAATCTGGTGCATGGATAATTGAGGCAGAGATAAGCTCCTTCTTAAGCTTCTACAAAGCAATCAAATGTTCGTCATTAAAATCAAAGGCATGTTCTTGGCTAATAGGTTGGTTAAGGGTCCACAATCTTACTAAATCCTTAATAAACCTATGATAGAAACCTGAAAGTCCTAGAAATGATTGAATATCTTTTATGCATTTTGGTTTGGGGAGTTTAGCGATAACTTCTACCTTTGCTTTATCAACTTATCCCTTTCTTAGAAACTTCATGACCCCAAACAATTCCATGTTGGACCATGAAATGACACTTCTCTCACTTTAGTGTCATTTTTTTTTTTTTTTTTGCGCAGCGCTGAAGAACAAGTTCTAATTTGTGAAGGTATTTGTCAAATGAATTTTCATAGATGGAAAATTCAATGAAGTTCTCAAGGAAATGTTCTACCATGTCGGAAAATAAGCTCATTATGCGATAATGGAACGTTGCAGGGGCATCACACAACCCAAAAGGCACTCGACATTATGCAAAGGTCCCAAATGGATAGGTAACATGGTCTTTTCTTTGTCCTTGGGAGCTATTAGAATCTAGCTATGTCTCGAGTAACTATCCAAGGAACAGTAATACTCATGACTGAGTAATCGTTCAAGCATTTAGTCAATGAATGGAGGAGGAAAGTGATCCTTACGTGTGGCAGCATTCAATTTACGATAGTATATACAAACTAGAACCTTGGTGGGAAAGCGGGTTTGGACTAGTTCCTTACTCTCATTCTTAGCCACAGTAAAACTAGATTTTTTAGGGACATGGACTAGGCTCACCCACTGGCTATCAGATTTGGGATAAATTATCCCATTATCTAATAACTTCAAATTTTCAACATGGGCAACTTCTTACATAATTAGATTCAATCTACACTGTGTGTCTCATTCTGATGTCGCCTCTTCGGTCAGATAGATACGATTTGAACGATTGATGGGCTCAAACCTTTATATAAATCATGGTCCAATCAATGAACTCCCTATGTCTCCTAAGCACAGATAGAAGGCTCTCTTCATGTCCTTTAGTAAGATGGGAAGCTATTTGACCGGAAGAGTCTCATTTCTTCCTAAATAAGTGTATTTAAGATGATT
This sequence comes from Agave tequilana, assembly GCA_038442645.1. Taxonomy (NCBI): domain Eukaryota; kingdom Viridiplantae; phylum Streptophyta; class Magnoliopsida; order Asparagales; family Asparagaceae; genus Agave; species Agave tequilana. Next base: position 99,428 of record JAVJIF010033470.1, read on the forward strand.
GGGCAAAGCCTTCAGTTCTAAATGAGGAGGTGACTCAGTGGAAGGTTGGATTAAATTTCTTGGTTCGAGATTTAGAACAATTTGGTTTGATGCCATGTGCAAAGCTGAATTGATGGTTTGATCAGGGTTAGGGATTTTAAATTCAACTTCAAACTCACAATCAGATTCAAGCTCAAATTCATCAAGATGTTCACTAGTCAAATTCTCAATTAGGTTTACCTCAAAAGTTTGTTCATCAAAATCTCAGGGTTGTTTATCAAAATTGAAGATGTTAACTTCCTTAGTTAATTCTCCAAATATTAACCTCATAGATCCATTCCTATAATTAATTATGGCATTGACGGTGGAAAGGAATGGATGACCAAGGATGACTGGAGTCTGTGACTTGGGATTTAGCACAAGTTGGGTTTCAAGGACAATAAAATCAATAGGAAAGATGAACTTTCCAACCCGGATAAGAACATCTGTAATTTTACTCTTGAGAACCTTGACTGATCGGTTGGCCAATTAGATCGTGACTTAGGCTGAGCTCACCTAACTCGAGTTGCTGATATACCGAGAAGGGAAGCAGGTTGATACAGGCTCCTAAATCAAGAAGTGTCATATTGATCTCAGTTTATCCTATTGTGCCAGCAATGGATGGACAACTCGGGTTATTATACTTGACAGGGATTAGGCAAGACACAACTTCACAATATTTGTGGCAAGGAAGACCTTTTTAGGCACATTGGTTTTTTCTTGGCACACATATCTTTAAAAAATTTAGCATATGAGGTAACTTTTCAGATAGCATCAAGAAGGGACACATTGATTTTAACTTGTTTAAATAGCTCAAGCATTCTCTCCATTTGTGCAATTTGTTTATTGTTGTTTCTAAGCCTACTCAAAAATGGAGCTCTAGGCTTTTGCACTTGTTCGGCAAACTTGTCTTGATCAGATTCTTCATGAGTTGAGGAAGTTGAGGCTTGATTTGGTGTAGATTTATTCTAGATAGGTTCATTAGGCATTGAAACTTAGTTATCTACTTGTTTTCCAGAGCGAAGAGTGTGAACAACATTACACTGGTTGATTTGTGAATCTGAGCCACATGAACTTGGTTAGTGTTCTTGGGTTGGTCAAAGATTGGATGGGCAAAGTTTCTTTGGGTCTTTCATTGAGTGAATTGGCCAACTGACCTAACTGAACTTCAAACCTAGAGATGGCTTTTGTGTGAGTGTTCAGCTTTTCTCCCGTGGTTTGCATGAATGTTTGGGACTTGATCAAGGTTTTCATCCTTTTTTTCTAAATCAGTCATTTTTTATCAGTTTGAGGATTTTGGAAATAAGGATGCAGACCCTGACTCTGAAAACTTGGTTGAAAATTGTAAGTTTGAAAATGTGGTGGAAAAAATTTGTTCTTTAAGGTTTATGATTATTTAGACTCCAAGAAAATTTGGGGTGATTTCTCCAACTGAGATTGTATGTTTAAGAGAATGGATTATTTTAGGGTCTTGAGAAAGAAGCATCATTTGTTCAGGCAACACCTATTAAGCTAGAAACACATAACTGTAGGCTGTCTAAAAATCACCAAGACAAGCCACCAAAACACAGAGATCCAAGATCCAGGCGCAAGGCTAAATGTGACAATCAAGACGCGAGAGATAGCCCGCGTCTCAGCATCAAGGCGCGTCAGCCCGAAGCCCGCGTCTCAGCATCAAGGCGCGTCAGCCCGAAGCCCGCGTCTCAGCATCAAGGCGCGTCAGCCCGAAGCTCGCGTCTCAGCATCAAGACGCGTCGGCCCGAAGCCCGCGTCTCAGCATCAAGGCGCGTCGGCCCGAAGCCCGCGTCTCAGCATCAAGACGCGTCGGCTCGACACCCACGTCTCGGTTGCAACTACCCCGATTATGGCGCCATCCGCCGCCCATGTAGCGGGGAAGTTGGCCCTCATCGTGGAGCACTTTTAGGGGGCACGATCACCCCCTAAAAACCCTATAAATAGTCCCGTCACTATTGAAGGCAGGACGACAATAAAGGTCAAAAATTATCAGAGGACGACGATTATCGGGCAAAAGAGAGATCACCGACAGAGAGAGAGAAAACCCTTCAGCGAGCTTACTGAGTACTAGCCGCTCTTCGCCTACCTCCTCTTCTAGAGTTTTGGTAGACGGAGCTGAGTTACTCCCTCTACCGACCGAAGAGAAGATCCCCGACAGTCCGAACAGTCATCCGGTCAACGGAGAACAAGATTCACTCTCCACCGCCACACGAAGAACCCAGCACTAAACAAAGGGGGAATTCAAGATTAAATATTCTCCCTCCCTTGTAACCGGAAGATTAAGCCGGCTGTAATCTTTTCCATCTGATTCAAGGAACGTTACATCCAGCCAACCCCTCTCCGTGTCAAACAAGAGATGGCGACTCCGCTGGGGACTACTTTCGTCACTGACGAACAGATCGTGGCGCAGGATGATGTTCTCCATAAGGGAAGATGGTCGAAACACTCGTTGTCGAGTTCGACCAGGCGAAATATGAAGAGTTCCTCTCTTCTGGCTCCAAGAGCCCAAAGACCCGCGTCTGCCGCAGGGTCTCAACTGAGAAGCTACCCGAAGCCCAATCTGAGGCTCTGCTGGGTGCCGATGCCCACTGTGCCAATACAAGTTCATGCGCCAACGCCTCCCAGAAGGCCCGCGTGACCTCCGGCACTGCTGTTGCGATCAACCGCGTCGCACAGAACACACGCGCCAACGCCTCCCAGAAGGCCCGCGTGGTCCCAGGCACCACTGCTGCTGCGATCAACTGCGTCGCGCAGAATACCCGCGTCAACGTCTCTCAGGAGACCCGCTTGGTGAACACTCTTGGTTCTATAAACCAGGATGTTGTTGGTTTCTCTCCACCTCCTCGACGCAACCGGAATGCTGAGCGTCGACAGAGGAGACGCGCGCGTCAACTCCAAGTCGGAACCGTTGGTTGTCTGACTGGGGGTGGACGCGGCGTACAATCTGATGCCTTGCCCGCACCTCGTCCAGTGCGTGAGATCCGCGTTTGGCGACCCAAACGCGAGACCCCTCAAGTTGAGTCCTCTGAGGACCAACTCATCAAACGCCAGGGTGAAACCTCCGCGTCTTTTCAAACGCAGGAAGTACGCACTCATGGGCGTGGGGCCCAGCAGCCCACTCTCTCTCAAGCAACTCTGCCTAAACGCACCAGGCAGCAACGCGAGACTCGCGCGCGCGCGTCATACAGCCGCGTCATGAGAGCCGCGTCCCTGAAGTCTGCGTCCAGGCTGAACGGCACATGACTGTCTCCCGTCTTCGACGTTGCGAGACCAGTCTCTTTAATCCCCTTCCCACGGATTTGAGGGATTATTTGACAAGGAAAAGAAGTGCCAATCAAGCCACTTCGTCATGCTGCTGTCAACAACTCATCCATATGCTCTCTGGATGCCATTATGGATCAGGCGTGCACCAGCAGTCCTTAATCAGACAGCTGCCCTGATTCCCCCGTCAGCCAAAAGAAGACGCTCCCACAGGAGGAGAACCTTCTCAGATGTTGAATACCCGGAGCTTACTGCAAACATGACTAGCAGAAGCAAGGGAAAACAACCAATGGTCAACTCAGAGGAATCTGACTCTGAGCCGGAAGGGGTGTGTATCAACACACTCGCACCCGGACAGGGGCCATTCCCCCAGTTGACTATAATGCCTTAGCCCGCGGCATTAGAATGGGTGATTCTCACTCCGCTATAGTGGAGTCACAGGCTTCAAACTCTTCCGCGAGAAGGAGGCTTCCGCCTACATGGCAGACACTCCTGAGGAGACGGCCAGGCGTTTAGAACAGACGCAGAAGCACCAGATGGATATAATCGCCTCTCAACAGAGATCCATTGACTCCCTAAGCATATGCTTGAGAAATTGCTTGAAGAAAGAGCGAGATCTCCTCCTAGACGGCTGAAGGGGAAAGGGAGAAAGGGAGGAAGCCCACCCTCCGAATCTTCCGACGAGACACGACGATCTACCTCGGATGTGTCCAAGCCCTCGTCGCAGGCAAGAAGCGACCAAGACCAGGAGAAGACTCATGCTAAGAGGATGAGTTAATTGGAACGACGCCTCGAGGCCCTTGCCAATCGCAAGGACCTCCAAGAAGCTGGAGTGGTCCGTCCCTATCCGGCTGAGTGGACTTAGTTCCATACCCTCCTAAGTTCAAGGCTCCAACCCTCCAAGCATTCGACGGGAAGGGGTCACCCAACCAGCACATCTACTACTTCAAATCCCAGACTGGGAATGTGGTAGATAATGATGCCATCCTGGCGCGACTGTTCATCGGCACCCTGAAAGGGTTGGCTTTTGAGTGGTTTATGAAGCTCCCGGAGGGTTCTATCAAGAACTGGGGGGGTCTAGAGAAGCTGTTCTTGACACGCTTCTTCGAAGACGACTCCGAAGTCACAATGCCCACCCTTTTAGCTATCAAACAGCGGAGAGGGGAGTCCGTCAAATCTTTCGTGGAAAGATTTCGGAACACGGCACTCCGGTGCCCAAGCGGTATGACCCAGGCCACCCTGGTGGAAACATGCCGCCACAATCTCCAAACCTCACTCCTTGCTCAAATAGGAGTTGCTGAAAGCCGCACCTGGAAGCAGTTAGTCCAACAAGGTGAACAGGCTGAGGAGATTGTTGCCCGTGTCAAGGCAGAGGAAGGCAAGCTGCGGCCGGAAAGGTCGACAAGGCGTGCACCGGCACCAGACACCTCCCTCCAGACGAAGCGGAAGGATAATTTGGCGACGGAGACCAAATCTCCCACCAAACCTCAACAGGCAGGGCAAGTGGCTCTTCAAGCCAGCCACGCCCCAACAAGCAGTATTCCTTCAAGGAGGAACACGTCGATTCGCTCTTCAAGCTACTCAACAAGAGCAATCGACTGAAGCTCCCTGAAATTAGACGCCCGGAGGAAGTCGGCAAGACCGACAATCCCACTACTGCATGTACCACAGGATGTTGGGACATCCTACAAAAGCTGCTACGTCTTCAAGGACATTCTTCAGGCTTTGATTGACGCGGAGGTGCTCAAGCTCCGACCAGAGCAGAAGAAGGTCACGGCCAATGTAACGTCGGTTCTCCAGTTCGGGAGACAACCTCCAACGCCTGCGGGGGTAACTCCTATTCCAAGAGGAGAATTAAGAGTGGTCAACACAGACCCTCACCAGCAGCAGGAGAAGGGCTTGGTAGCTGTCCCTACACCTCAGGGGGAAACCATGTGGGTCCACCCTGACCTCATCGATGAACAACAATGGACTACTGTGACCAACAGGAAGTCCAAAGGCAAGGCAAAAGCTTCGTCCTGCCATGTGGTATGTGCTCCCTCCCGAGAAGCAGAGGATGATGTTCCCTCGCTGACTGATTCAGAAGAGGAAACAATAGTCCTGGCCGCAGAGCCCAGCCAACCGATGGCGGGGACCCGTTCAGGACAGGCATACTTGAAGCAGTACGGCGAGACGGCAGCGGCTTCTCCACACCAGCCGTAGAACCAGCCAAGCCCTCCGCAAAGCCACCTGTGGCGAAGCAGAAGGAGACTCGATTCTCTCGAGCCCTTCCAAAAGGTGCAACGGAAGGATCCTCGACACCTTACCACTTCGATGTCTTGGCTCAACTAGCCAACATCCCGGCACGCATTACCTTGTATGAACTCCTGAGGCTATCAAAGTCAACCAGAGAGGCTCTGCAAGAAGCTCTGGCGAATGCTGAGGCCTTCATGACCCAGGTGCCGAAGGAGGAAGATGTAGAGGATTGCCTCCACGCTTCCCAGAATGCCCCCTGCATCACCTTCACGGCAGATGATATGCAGGTGAAAGGGAAACATGATCGACCCCTGTACTTCACAGGTTACATCGGATCATCTGAGGTGAACCGCATTCAGGTAGATCCAGGGTCCGCACTTAGCATCATGCCCCGCCGAGTCATGCAACACCTCGGCATCCCTACCCACCGTCTGAGCCCTACACAGACGACCATCTACGGGTTCAATGCCAACGGCACCCGTCCCGATGGGGAAGATCAAGCTCAAGTGCCAGATTGGGAGCCTCAAGTCGGAGGTGACATGCTACGTCATCGATGCCGACACTTCTTACAATCTGCTGCTGGGACGACCATGGATCCACCGCAACTCCATCGTTCCCTCCACTCTTCACCAAGTCATGAAATACATTGACGCGAGTGGAAGGTGCAAACGTTGGTTGCCGAAAGGTATCCGTTCAAGGGGGTCGAGAATTATTTCACGGATTCCCTCTTATATCAGGATCCGGTGGATGAAACCCCGCAACTGGAGGCGCCAGACTCTGGTAATGAGGCTGACACTAAGCCCGAGCAAGAGAGGTGCCTTTGGGAGTTAGAACCACTTGTAAAGAGCACTAATAAGCTCGATGTTGATAATACCACCGACGATGCAGGCGGTTGGTATATTAATGAAAGTCTAGACTTTGAATATTTTTCTGCGTGTGCATCCGATTCAATACCGTCGGATACTACTACCGACGTAGACGATGACATCTGGTCGGTAATGGATGCTTTGACATCATTGCATGTACCAGTAAAATCATCTTTCGGGACATACCAGGATAATGGCGATGCGCAGGAATCTATATTCTTGGTTCCGGCAAGACGAAAAGGCCAAAGACCAATACTTTTCGGGCGAATCTCGTCTGAACCGATGCCCCGCGAAGAATCGGAAAGCGAGGAGGAATCCCCTCAGCTCGACCATTATGAACCGAAAGCGCTCAGAATGATGAAGCAAATGGGGTACGATCTAACCAACAAGCCCGGGTTGAACTTCGGCAAAGGAAGGAGGACGCTACTTCGATCCTTTGTGCCAAAAGGGAAGGCCCCCGATTATTATCATCGGACGCGCAGGGGGTTGGGCTATGTATCAACTCCAGTCCCATCAGCCTCTGATTCTCGAGAGTCGTCAAGTCACGATTGCTCTTCAGACACGTCATCGTGGGAGTCAGATGTCAGTGTCGGCAACATCTTCAAAGGCCTTTCAGTAAACATGGTTTCAACAGGCCATCTGGAAGATGAAGATGAAGAAATGATCCAACCTGATACAGATCCTTGGATCAAACATTTGAATGCTCTTTGGGATATCCGCTTTGAACAGCGTGAGCCACCCACAGATGACAAGGTTGTTCAGATCAACCTAGGAGATGAGGCCAACCCAAGCCCATCTTCATAAGTGACGGCTTGTCACCTCCAGAGAAGAAGGATCTAATATCTCTTGTGCAAGAGTATATAGATGTCTTTGCCTGGAACTATGAGGACATGCCAGGGCTTGATCCACAAGTGGCCATGCACCGCCTCAACATCAATTCGGACGTAAAAACCTGTCAAACAACAGCAGCGACGGTTCCGTCCCGAAATAATGGAAGCAATTCAATCAGAAGTCAGAAAGCTTATTGATTCTGGCTTCATCAGGGAGGAACAGCATCCCGACTGGGTAGCCAACATCGTCCCCGTCACCAAGAAGAATGGGAAGATCCGGATCTGCATCGACTTCCGCGATCTGAACGAGGCCTGCCCCAAAGACGAATTCCCATTGCCAATCACAGATGTCATGATTGACAATACTTGTGGATTCGAACGAATGTCCTTCATGGACGAATTCTCAGGATACAATCAAATCAAAATGTATCCTGACGACGAAAAGCACACCTCCTTCAGAACTCCTCTAGGAGTATATTGCTACACCGTCATGCCCTTCGGACTGAAAAATGCAGGGGCAACATACCAAAGGGCCATGAACGTCATTTTCCATCAGCAGATACGCAAAACGGTGGAATGCTATGTTGACGACATTGCAGTGAAAAGCCGCACTAAAGGTGATCACATAGCAGACCTGAAGGTGGTCTTCGACATCATGCGGGCTCATCAATTGAAGATGAACCCCACCAAGTCCTTCCTGGGGGTAGCCAGTGGCAAGTTCCTAGGATTTGTTGTGACTTCCACAGGAATCCATTTGGATCCGGAGAAAGTCCGCGCTATCCAAGAGATGCAACCCCCCAGAAGCCTCAAGGAGCTCAGGGGATTATAAGGACGATTGGCGTACATCCGCAGGTTCATATCAAACCTTTCCGGGAGATGCCAACCCTTCGCCAAGCTGATGAAAAAGGGTGTTTCATTCATTTGGGACGACGCTTGTCAAAAAGCATTTGAGGAGATCAAACACTACCTCACCCAACCACCAGTCCTTGCAGCTCTGGTGTCCTGAAAGCCTTTCCTGGTGTACGTCCGAGCAATGGATCATTCCCTGGGAGCTCTACTAGCTCAGAATGATGAACAAGGACGAGAACAGGCAATCTACTATCTGAGTAGAACAATGATCGGAGCCGAACATCGGTACAACCCGATCGAGAAGGAATGTTTGGCATTAGTGTTCGCCATTCAGAAAATGCGACACTATCTGGTAGGCCAGACTATAAATGTCATATCAAAAGTCAACCCTCTGAGGTTACTTATGACAAAGCCTTCTTCACTAAATGGCCGGCTGGCAAAATGGGCCATATTGCTATCACAATATGAGATGCATTTTCTGCCACAAAAGGCTATTAAGGGGCAAGCGGTGGGCAGACTTCCTAGCTGAACACCCAGATCCGAGGGCAGCCAAACTCTATGAGGATCTCCCAGACGAGGCCGCCGAAGTCTGCCTGACTCAGACGTTGTTCGAAAGTCAAGTATGGCAACTTTTCTTCGACGGTGCATCAAGGATAAGCCCAAAGGGACACGTAGTGGCGGGGGTAGGAGTAGTACTTGTCTCCCCACAAAATTATGTGATCCCCCGAGCTGTCTCGCTAACGGAGCCTTGTTCCAACAATGTGGCGGAATACAACGCTCTTTTGATTGGGATGCAATTCGCCGATGAGATTGGCGTTAAAAATCTCGAGGCTTACGGTGACTCTAAACTCATCGTCAGCCAAGTTCGCGGAGAGTACGAGGCCAGACATGAAGATCTAGTACCCTACTACAACGCGACAATTCACATGGCCGAAAGGTTTTCAAACTTCTACATCGACCATGTACCACGCAGGCAAAATGCACATGCGGATGCACTCGCATCCCTCGCTGCTTCCTTAGCTCTTCCAGCTGGAGCAATGGAGAAAGTATTCGTCTATAGCCACGACCTATACTGTCTAAAAATTCCCCTCGGAGACTACCCAGGGTCAGCGGGAGATCGTCGCGGTAAAGAAACACTTGAAGTGTCGACCGCTTCAGGGCTTAAAGACTGGCGATTCCCCTACATTGATTTTGTCTTATACGGCATTCTGCCCGAAGACACCAAGGAGGCGGCCGCCATTCGGAGGAAAGCCCCAAATTCTACTATAATGCGATTTCGCGAACATTGTATCGTCGATCGCATGACGGGATCCTGCTCCGATGCCTCTCATCAAAGAAGCCCAAGGAGTATTGAAAGAAGCCCACGATGGTACTTGTGGAGCTCATCAACCTGGCCCGAAATTGGCACATCGACTCCAAAGGATGGGTTACTATTGGCCCAAGATGATTGCCGATGTTGTCGCTTATGCTAAGAGATGTCACGCCTGCCAAATACACGGCGATTTCATCCATCAAGCACCAGGGTGCCTCCACTCTACGACCTCTACTTGGCCGTTTGAAATGTGGGGGATGGACGTGGTTGGCCCTATCAGCCCACCATCATCGAAAGGACATCGGTTCATTCTAGCGATAACCGATTACTTCTCATAGTGGGCCGAAGCTATCCCTTTGAAAGAGGTAAAATCTTCTAACGTGATCAAGTTCGTGAAACATCACGTTATTTACCGCTTCGGTGTGCCTCGGCGTATCATCCATGACAATGGACCCCAGTTCATCAGCCAGGCTTTCCAGAGATTCTGCGCGAAGTTCAGAATCCAGAGTGTGTCCTCAACGGTATACTATCCTGCTGCTAACGGTCTTGCAGAAGCCTTCAACAAGACTATTGGCAAGCTTCTCAAAAAATTCGTCTCGAAAAGTCAACGAGACTGGGACGACAAGCTGGGTGGATGCTTATGGGCCTACCGCACAACGGTGCGAACCCCAACTAAAGCCACGCCATTTTCCTTGGTATACGGATGCGAAGCCGTCCTTCCATTGGAAATACAAATTCTCTCTCTACGCGTCGCCTTGACAGCGGAAATGACAACTGAGGAGAAGCATCAGCAGCGACTCCAGGAGTTGGAAGCCTTAGACGACAAGCGTTTGCAGGCCCAACAACAAATCGAGCTTTACCAAGCTCGTATCACCAGAGCCTTCAACAAGAAAGTCAAAGCGCGAACTTTCAAGAAAGGCGACCTTGTCTTAGCTGTCCGAAGACCCATGGTCATGACGCACAAGACAAAAGGAAAATTTCAGCCCAAATGGGAGGGACCATTTGTAGTAGAGTCAGTCTACTCAAATGGATCATATCGCCTCATAACTTCAAATGGCGATACACTCATGATGCCGATCAATGGCAAATTCTCTTGAAGAAGTACTATCCTTAATAGTACTCTTCTTCCGATCAAGTTAAAAGTACACCTCTGATCAAACATCCGATGCCCTCGACGGCTAAGGATAAGGGAAATGTTGGCCTTTAAGCCCAACATAAGTCCTCGACAACTCATCATGCTGAGGGGAATAGCATGGCTAGCCTAACTCAAACGGTAGTTGGTAAAGGCATGTCAAATCCGTTGATAGCTGAGGGTTTGCTAAATCCTAAGTGGACTTGAGTCTGAGTCCACTCTTTCCTCCAAATCCCTTACCAATTCTCGTCCATAGAATGGTAGGACCACAAAATGCAATCATTACTACGTTAACACTATACCTCTGGTAATGAATACTCTTTGTCGAGTATAAACTTTGTTTGTTAACTCCGCATAGAGTAACAAACTCTCAAATTTGCCAAGTTAACACTATACCTCTGGCATTTCAAATTCCACTTGTCAATTCTCATCAATAGAATGACAGGTCCTCAAATTGCTCTTATCACGAGCCAATTCTTGTCAAGTTAACATTACACCTCTGACAAACTACTGTTTAAGTTAACATTACACCTCTAAGCAGTACATCGAGTGCCTGTCAAGTTAATATCACACCTCTGATAGTCACCTTTCTTCAGACTTCCGTATCGAAGCTGAAATGGACGATGCCAAGTTAACATCACACTTCTAGCATCCGAGTCATCGCTAAGTTCAACAATACACCTATGGCCATGACCGTTCCTCGACTTCCTCGTCTAAGTCGAGATGACCAATGCTAAGTTCAACATCACACCTCTAGCATTACCTCACTATTAAGTTAAACATTACACCTATGACAGTGACATTCTGAGTTAAGTTAATATCACACCTCTGACTCACATCCTTGTCGAGTTAACACCACACTTCTGACAAGACTATCTCCAACCCGTTAAGTTAATATCACACCTCTAACGGTAAAAGCTTTACCAGATTCCTCGCGGGTCTAGTTTCACTTGTATTCTCTTCAACAGAATAATAGGTCCACCTAAAGACATTATTAGGTTAACATTACACCGCTGACAATGTTTTATCAAATTCCCCAGCTGACCTTGAATCAAGTCAATCCCAGACACTTGACAAAAGTTCACCTTCTCTGGGAGTATGCATTCCCCCTGTCACTTTCTTTTACAAAGTGGCAGGTCCACCAAAAATCATCCCATCCCTGTCAAGTTAATATTACACCTCTGACAGTATTATGAAAGTTCCTGAAATTGGAACTTTTCTTACAACTTTTGGCTTATTAAGATTACCATCATAATTTTAATAAAGTCAGAAGATTCATTGCTTCTACGTGCCTAACTGAAGATAAAAAAAAATTCTTTCAAGACAATGAAGAGGCAAAAAGAAAAGTGTCACTTTTATTCATATCCAAACACATGAAAGTGATACAAAACGCTCTCTTATACAATAAGATTGAGTGTTACAATTAAGGAGTACAAAGAAGTCCCTCTCTCTCTCTGAGGCCGTACTCACTCCTTGAAGCCGCATCTGATCCTAAGTGCATGATGTCTGGAGAAGTGCCAAATTGTGGCGACTGTTGGAACCGATTGCACTTTGATGCACGACGCCAACTTCGAAAGCGCCCTAGCTGACTAAGCCAGGAGCAATGGTGTTCTTGAGGTCCGGTGGCAACAGAAGAGCCTGCAACCCTTCGTTCAAGAGTTGATCTTTCCCCCGCAGGCCATCCAAAGGACATGGACTGTCCTTGATGTTACTTCTGGGATGGGAGAGGAAGAGGATCCTCTCCGCTACCGCAACCGCCGGAACCTCCTCGCCGTCATACTTGACCTGACCATCTCTTGCCATCAGGCAAGAGTGGTGCAGGAGATCTGAAGAGACCTTGGCGAGATTTGGGTCCTCGTCAGAGATATAATTTACTCTCTTACAAACGATGAGGACCATAATTTACTCTCTTACAAACGAACATTGAGCAAGCTCGCCGGTTGAAGCACTCTTCCAGGAGACCAGCGAACCTGCAAAGAATAAATAAGAGAATCAGAAAATCTGGAACTTAGTATACTTTAAAAAGAAAACTAAGTAACAGACGCGGCAGTCATTGAAGACTTCAGACGCGGAAATGATCTGCACAGTCAAACCACCGCGTCAGCAGAAATAGACGCGAGTCAAAACTGTGTCACGCCAGGATTCAAACGCGGTCTCAGTTTGCACCCGCGTCTAATGTACTAGACGCGAAAAACTTCAAACGCCGAAAATCGCCATCTCTCTGTTGGGTGAACAGGAGTTGCAAGATTCAGGTCTGAAACGCGCCAAGGCAATAGCCATGAGCAAAGCCAGCGTCAAGAGCCCGCGTTCAGAAAAGTTCAAGTCACCGGCGCAAATTCCAGAATAGGAATGCACCAGGATTTCATTCAAAGGGCTATGCCAAAGTACAGGCTATGGACATCATCGGGGTGACATACCAGCAGAGGCCTCTGTCCAAAGTTAGCCTCTCTGCATCCAAACGCGGGCGCGCAAGATGACATGAGAGAGGATTCCTTCTGAAGAGACCAAACAGAAGCATAAGAGCTCTGGGTCATCTTCATCCGCGGAGTCACCTTCATCCATGAAGACAGGGACCTTGTTAGAAGCTTTAGAGGAGGCGAGGTCTCTCAGGGCAAAACAAATGAAAACAGTTTAAGATTGGATTATTGAAGAGGGAGAAGGTGCACTCTATTTATAGGCAGTCCCTAATAACTGTCATTAATGGGGCATCAATCGGAACCGTCGCGCACAACTGTCAAAGCCCAATCAAAAACGGACGCGTGGAACGCTGCTTTGGAAACCGTCGAAGTACGCCGATTTTTCAACCGCCAGCGTCGGTTCTGCATGCAAGAGCATTAACGCCTGAACCAATAAGAGGCTGACGCGTGGATAACTGTCTTGGGAAGCAACGGATGACCCGGAACCCCAATCGACAGTGAAGACTTGACGTTCAAAGATCTCCTAAAAATCTTTTAAGTCATGCTGCATTGAACGTAGATGGGAAAGTCGCTCGAGGCTGCGTATCCCGTATCTGATCGATCCGCGTCTTTCTTAGCAAGACAGATTCGCGTTATTCAGACCGCGTTTCACTCTGTGATTGACGCTGCGTCTCACTCCATGGACTGACGACCGCGTCTCACTTTATGGATCATTGCTGCGTCTCATCAAGAAGACCGCGTATCACTCTGAGATTGACGCTGCGTCTCATCAAAAGGACTTAGTAAATCTAAGTTCCTGTGGACTGACGACCGCGTCTCACTTTATGGATCAATGTCGCGTCTCATTAAGAAGACTCAGAGTCAAGGCCGCGTTTCATTAACAGGACTTAGTCTTACCTAAGTGCCAGTTACCAAGGAGTTGGATTCGCCTACAGCTGAGCAAAGAAGATGGAGCAAAATTTTTCAAACTTTTATTATAAACAGTAAAAGTGGATACAAACACTCTAAACAGAGTGTCCTCTTCTTTACAAAAAAGGGGGAAAAGAAAAGAAGGCTAAATGTCCTGGTTCGCCAAGGTACGGATTTGTTCCCTAAGGCGGTGAATCTCGTGTTGGCGCGTCCTTTCAGCTTCCATAATAGCCCGGTCCCGTAGCTCCTCTTCAGATAAGAAATTTCTTGCGGCCAGCTGCGTTCGCAGAGATTCCACCCTGGAAGAATGTAGAGACAGACTCTCTTCAGCTCGCGCCCTAGCAGCTTGTTGCTCCTCTAGCTGCTTTTTGATGATAGCAAGCTTTTCCTCATTGAGCGCAAGCACCACTTCTGCCTTGGCAATGGTGTCCCGAGCCCTGATGATAAACTTGCTCTGTGCTCTGCATGACAAGCTCGGATTCCCTTGAATCGCCAGCCAGTTTCTGACATTCAGCTTGGGAATATTCGAGATTGCGGATCTCTGCAGCGATTTGTGCCTCCGCTTCCTGTCGCTCTCGTTCTTGAGCAGCTAGGAGCCTAGTCAGGGTGGCCTGGGCCTCACTAAAAGAGCCAGCATCTTCCAAAGACTCCAGCTCCTGCAGGTAGTCTCCCAGTTGCTCTACCACCCGTAGACACGCCTTGGCAAGTGAAGGGCCTCCGGTTAATTCGACGTTCACGACCAGATTTTTAAGAAGCGTCTGGGCAAATTGGAACGTGCTGTTTCCACGTAAGATGAGATCAATACATGATCCCATCGAAGCGAAGAATTGCTGCACCATCTGACGTGCCAGTTCCCCCATGTCTTCACCACCTAGGAAGCTTCCCGACCCCTTTTCTGTCACAGGATAGGGGATATAAGGCGGATCTTCTCGCACAAGAGTCGTGCTGGCCGTCGAGACAGCAAGAGCTGGACCGGCCGCTGACGCTTCCGGAGGTACGACCTCTGCAGGAGCCTCCACGGCCAATGAGGGAGTAGTAAGCACGACCTCCTCAGAAACCTCCACCGAGACCTGAGCTGTATGGCCTTCTGGAAGGGTGCAACCATCGGACTCTCCACCTGAGCCCCCTCGGTCCTCTCTGCAAGTTATCGCGATGTTAGCCACAATGATAGAAGAGCTAAACATTTAAAGCATCAGAGCTGCCTTACCAGGTTGGAGGTCCGGAGACGTCAAATCCTGCGGAGCGGAAGTCTCCTCGGCTTCAGCAGTAACCTCCTCGCCTGGCAGAGTGAGAGCCTCCTCAGCCTCAGTGGTTGCTTCCTCTTCTGGCAGAGTGGAAGGCTCCCCAGTTTCAACAGCTGCCCCCCTTGAGGGTATCTCAGCAGCCGAGACCTCAATCCCCTCGGGCCGGGTCAACTCTTTCACCATCTCCTCGATACGCGAGGAGGTTGTAGCGTCGGCGTCTCCGGCTGGCCCTGCAGCATAAAACAAAAATGTTAGAACACCCTCTTCAATATGCAAAGAGAAAATTAGACAAAAGATGGAAAGAATACCTTCAGTAGGGATAATCGCCAGCGATGATGCAGTCGATGGCTCACCCTCATGTATTTCCTCCTCCGAGATGTGGAAGAATTTGCTCTGATCAGGAAGAGCGGGTTCATCGCCATAGTCGGTCTCGTCTTCGAAGTCGCTTTCCCCCGATAACGAAGAAGACGACAGTGCAACACGAGGAAGCTCCGCAACAGGAGCCTTACCTCCAATTACTCCAGTGGTAGGACTAGGGTCGACTGCCCTAAGACTGGAAATGAAGATGCTAGGAGACCCCGGCTGCTGTGCCTCGTCTCTCCCATCATGAGCAAAAGAAGGCTCGGGTTGAACTGAGAGGCCTGCAATCTCAACATCCCCTCCAGTCATTATGTCAACCTCCAGTGACTCGTCATCTTCGGCGGCGGTGGACTCTTCAACAAGCTCCCCTTCCTCCACGGTCTTGCTGCGCGACCTAGGAGCACGGACTAGGGTGGGGAAATCTTCATCTTCCGACGGTTCCTCAACCCTAACAGGGACGTCTTCAGGAGGAGCCTCAACTCCGGCAGAGATGTCTCCGGATTGAGAGACTTCAGCCGTTAAGTCCCTCCGAGCCTTCTTTGGGGCAGGCTCAGCGATAGAAGCAGAGCGTCGATGACGCTTGCTCGCCAACTGCTTAGACCTCCTGGCCCGCGGCTCCTCCCTAGTGGCTGGTGGCTCCGCCCTTGTCGCTGGTGGCTCTGCCCTTGCCGGTCGCGGCTCCGCCCTCACTGCTGGGGGCTCCCTCCTCGATCTTCGCCCGACCTCCTTTTGGGCCTTCAGGTACTGTTCTACGAGTTTCGTCGGTTTACTAGAATCAGTCCTGGCCTCGAGACTTGCATTGATGCTCTCAATGCATGAAGACGCCGGGAAAAAGTCTGGCGTTTGGATGGCTTGAGAGTACCAAGTACAGAAGCTGAAACTCGTACGGCACTTGGGCCCCTCGAGAGGTAGACGAAAAGATACTCCCGTCCCTCCAGCCACACTATAGTACCAGGCCCGAGCACCCTCGAACAGGTTCCCTTCGAAGGCGAGTCTAGCATTGGGGTTCCCGACATAGAGCTGATCATAGCCGAACTGTCGAGCAAAGCGACTCGGCATGTACGGCTCAATGGTACATGACGTCCCTTGCCGGAAAAGCACATATCCGGGCCGGATATTTAGCAACCACCAGAAGGCCCCCGCGGATAACCTCGTGAAGTCATCTGGGCCAACAGAATCAACAAGTAGATCCCCGAAAGATGCATCAGGATCTGAAGGAGGCAGCGATTGAGCTGGTAGTTTGCAGGGTCTGAAAGGCACTTCCGGACGTAATATATATAAGGATCACGCCATTTTGAACCCTCCAACCGCTGTACGAAAGGGACAGAATTCTCCCTCCAACGCGCTGCCGTCATCAAAGAAGGGCAATGCATCACGTACCAAGCAATAAGGTACGTGTAAGGCAGCTCGACACGAGGGTTGGGACGCTTCACCGTCGGACTCCCCTCTGAGTCAACATACGGCTTTCCCTCGGAGTCTGCAGTTTTTGGTGGCTCGCAGAAACTCTTAGTGACCGCCCGCAGCCCGCTCTGAATACCAGCCGCCACGGCCGGGAGAAGGGCTATGGGGTTCCCATGAGCCAGGAGCACCGCCGGGTACACCACGTCAGCAACAATGACTTCATGCGGCAGTGTGGGCACCACACAGCGCTTCAGCCACAGCATCAGAAAGCCCGCCAACAGCGCCCGATCGGAGATAGGGGTCCGGGCTTGATGGTGAAAGCTTTCAAAAACCAAGTCAGGGTCGAAACCGTCCTCGTTCGACTCCGTGGTGTAGAAGCTATTCGGAGCCTGGTCGATCCTGTCTTCAATCTCCCTGTCAGAGCTGGGATCCAATCGAGTTATCCGATGGTCTTTGGTGTTGACATTATTGAACAAGTAACTGGCCCAAGACAGTTGCTTGACTCCCTGCGACCGCCATTTGGTTATCTGGCCGCAAATGTGGAAGTGACATAGCACTTCCCAGTAGGTCTCATATATGAGGGGAAACTCCTCCTTCACATAGCGAAGCTCCCAGCGGTCGGGACATATTCCTCATAGGGAATATCCCCTGTCGACAGCCCTGAGACCTCGTGCAGCTCGTGCAGAGCAAGGCCCATCTCTCCGACCGGAGTGAAGAACGTCCCCGTCGAAGGATTATAACGCTCTAGAATCCCGAAGAAGTTCTGAGAGCTTTGAGGGATCCCCCACTGCACGGCCCTGACTGCCGAGTACAGTCCCACGCGCTTTAGCAGGTCCCCGAGCTCGGTAAGGACAAAGCCGACCATCCTGCCCCACCAATAGTTCTCCGTGGAACGGACCCACCCCGGCGCACGGAACCCAACCGGGTAGTCACCCTCCGCCTCCATGAAGGCGTTGAGGAAGGTAGTGCCAAGTTATGGTATCTCCCCGGCTGGAACCTCAGTCCTGCACGACCCAGGGAGAAGACCGATAACTGACCTGTCATGGCTATCATGACGGTATACTTTGTGGGAGCCCAAATCACCGAGAGTGACCTCGGGAACATATCGAGCAAGGTCCCATTCCATCTTCCGAGGGACGGACATATGCTGGAAGTAGGACAGCGGGAACATCCTCTCCATGTCTGGAAGAAAGAATCTTCCACCCTTTATCTGACGGAGCCATTTGTAAGTCCCGTCATATACGCGATGGCCGCCATCATGGATACGATCTCCGAAGAAGAAGGCAGGCTTCTCCAGCTTGATGCCAGCATCTGTTGCGAATGCTGCATCAGTCATAAACACCCGAAGAGTTCTCATGTCAACATTTGAGAGCCTCTCTCTGCGATCCGGTGATTTGTCAGCAGTCACAGGAACAGTCCTTTGCAATACAAAAGTCAAATCCCGGTCAGCACCACCTACATGACCAAAGTGGCACTTCTTGGCGAGTGAAGTAGCAGGGCGTGGCGCTGCAAAAAGAAAAGGACACTTAGTTAGATACTCTATCAAAAGCATAGAAGAAAAAAAAATGCTAAGTGTTCATAATCCGAACGCAGAAGAGACTGGACGCAGGAGTTATAAAATCCGCGTCCAGACCTGCGCATCCACGCAGAAGAGACACTGGACGCAGGAGTTATAAAATCCGCGTCCAGACCTGCGCATCCACGCAGAAGAGGCACTGGACGCAGGAATTATCAAATCTGCGTCCAGACCTATGGGATCGGCGTCTCCACAACATTCTCCTTGATGTCACTTCTGGGGTGCGAAAAGAAGGGAGTTATCCACCTTAACCTTTCCACTACCATAATCGCCAGAAGTTAAGGAGGGTAACCCCCCTTCCTTTCACATCCCCAGATGTCGAAGTACTTGGACTCGGGTGCCAGATTTATCAAAATCAGCAGCTGATGAAACAGAACGCAAGGATCAAATCCGCGTTCTGTAAACTAAGTCCGCGTCTGAACCCTTCACAAATAGAAAATATTCTAAGTGAAGAATCTGAAGCGCAGGACTCAAGCGCGCGAGGGTCCAAACCCGCGCCTCGGTTATCATCCCAAAGACTGCGTCTGGGAATCAAACACGATTTGAAAATCACGTGTTAAGGGTTCTTAAAAGTTCTTTGAACTTTCTTTAATGGCGAAACTTCCGCCTAAGAGGCCTTTACCTTGGAGACCTGGGAGAACGACGTCCTGTGCAGCGGAGGAGCCGCCCCTCTGGGCCTCGGCGACGGTCGCCTTTGAGGACGATGCAGTTGGCTTAGTCTTGGGTGCCATTGATGTTCAGAAATCCGAGCAAGGAGATGAACAACTTCGAAGATGAACAGAGAAGGAAATTCTTTTTTCTCAGCAAGTGCGTTCAGAGAAGAAGATGCATCTCTCCAACTGTTGCCTTTTATAGGCACAGGGATTCGCGAAGATACGCGGCGTGTGGCCCGGTAGACGCTGCAACGAGTCACCGCTTGACGCGTGTAACCAAATCATTTCTGAACGGAGAAGATCATGCGTCGCAACCCCGCCACGAGTCAGCAGTCGACACGTAGAGCAGTTCATTTAATGAACCAGGAAATCCGCGCGCCAAAAGGCGAAATTTCGCCGGTTCCCTAGGCCAGCTGGCGGCGTAATCATGACATGGCACAGAATTCGCGCCCAAAGAACGCACCTCCTCGATGGACATGCCACGTCCGCCTCTCCATGAATGCATTCGGAAAGTCGCGTCTCTCTAAGAAATTCGCGTCCTTCTAGTCTGGCCAAATATCGCGTCCGCCTTCTGAAGATCAGTCGCGTCTCCATTGCCAAAGGACGCACATTACAGAAATCGCGCCTTTACAGCAGTACCATCTCTGCTTTTTGAAAAAGAACCTGCGTTTGGCCTCCTGCTTCTGCAAAATCAGTTCAACAGTACACTGACGCAAGCAGACGACCAACCACTCCTGGCTTAAAGCACGCCAGTGACAGACTAAAAGCAATCGGGAAGGTTTAGACTGAGCATCTAAACACTCAACATGATCAACTCTGGGGGCTTCAAAGAGTTCAACAGTACACTCACGAAGACCAACTCCAGATAAGATTAAACCCGGAGCATCAACAGTCTAGTCATGAAGGCGAACTCAGCTAGAGTCCAAAGTATTTCGAAATCCGTCCCAGTTGACTGCGGAATGTCGAAAACTTTGGAGGGGGTTCTGTAGGCTGTCTAAAAATCACCAAGACAAGCCACCAAAATACAGAGATCCAAGATCCAGGCACAAGGCTAAATGTGACAATCAAGACGCGAGAGATAGCCCGCGTCTCAGCATCAAGGCGCGTCAGCCCGAAGCCCGCGTCTCAGCATCAAGGCGCGTCAGCCCGAAGCCCGTGTCTCAGCATCAAGGCGCGTCAGCCCGAAGCTCGCGTCTCAGCATCAAGGCGCGTCGGCCCGAAGCCCGCGTCTCAGCATCAAGGCGCGTCGGCCCGAAGCCCGCGTCTCAGCATCAAGACGCGTCGGCTCGACACCCACGTCTCGGTTGCAACTACCCCGATTATGGCGCCATCCGCCGCCCATGTAGCGGGGAAGTTGACCCTCATCGTGGAGCACTTTTAGGGGGCACGATCACCCCCTAAAAACCCTATAAATAGTCCCGTCACTATTGAAGGCAGGACGACAATAAAGGTCAAAAATTATCAGAGGACGACGATTATCGGGCAAAAGAGAGATCACCGACAGAGAGAGAGAAAACCCTTCAGCGAGCTTACTGAGTACTAGCCGCTCTTCGCCTACCTCCTCTTCTAGAGTTTTGGTAGACGGAGCTGAGTTACTCCCTCTACCGACCGAAGAGAAGATCCCCGACGGTCCGAACAGTCATCCGGTCAACGGAGAACAAGATTCACTCTCCACCGCCACACGAAGAACCCAGCACTAAACAAAGGGGGAATTCAAGATTCAATATTCTCCCTCCCTTGTAACCGGAAGATTAAGCCGGCTGTAATTTTTCATCTAATTCAAGGAAACGTTACATCCAGCCAACCCCTTTTTCCGCGTCCAACAATAACATTTTTCAAAAACATGATTTTGGGCCTAACAGTAAGTGTAAGCAGGATTGATGACTTGAGCTGGACTAACTTGGCTCATTGGGGCTGGCTCTTTTGCTTCTAGAGTTTCTAGTATTCTCATTAGGTTAGCAATTTTTGTTTCAACAACTATGGAAAACTCTATTTAGAGGCCCCTCTTGGAAGAGGTTAGGTTTAAGTTTTTAGGTTTCTCTGAAGAGGATTCCCACTGGATGGTCTTTTCAGCTATCCGCAAACAATTCCCACCCTTGATTCTTATTTCTTTGCAAAAACCCACTTTGGCACATAGTTTCTTGGAGCATCATCCTTTAGTAATCTAAACCATCACAGAGAATTTAGCACTGACGCCATTTCTCTATGTCGTGATGAGAGCACTGAGCAAAGAGAACTTTGAAGCGTTCAAAATGCATCCAAAAGGGTTGATTAGAGTTTTGCCTAACTACATACGGCCTTTCTAATGAGTGTTGTTTTGTTAATTAGGTTATATTTTTTAGAAAACTTTGACAAAGTTATCCCACATGTGATTGAGTTAACAACTAAACTGTACAACCATTTTTTTAGCTAGGTTCTTTAGAGAGAAGAGAATGAATCGTAGTCTAATGGCATCATCTGCTAACTGGGGTATCCTCATAATTAGACAAACTTCTTTGATCTCCCTTATGAAAAGTAAGCATCCTCAGATTCTATCTCATGAAATCTAGGAAGAGTGTTGATAAACTGGTGCTAGAGCTCAAAATTATTACCATTTGCTTTGGAAAGACTAATGCATGAAGGTAAAGAAGTTCATATTAGGTAAAACCTATCCTGAAGAAATGCTAGTTGAGCCATTATTATAATCTATTCTGGTGGTGAAGTGGTGGTATCCAACGTATTCCTGACTAACCTAGATGTGTTTGGGTCTCTTGACACACTTGCATGCAGAATCAATCACAGCACAAACAGGATCATAAATAGAGCAATCAACAAAAAAAAATCAGCCAAACCTAACTAGGGTAATCTTAGAGCTAGATGACTCCTAATCGGTTGATTATCCAGGAGAAGGATATTGCAATAGTCTGACCATAAGTTAATCAGCCAGGTAGGGGTTCAGTGAGAGGTATATGTGCTTAGAAGAAGACCTAATTAATCAAACCACTGAATTTTTGAGGCTTAACCTCTTAATCTCCAATCCTTAAATATTTATTTAGCAAGAGTCAAACTCTAACAACTTCCTCCCGAGGTCAATCTCCTAATGTGTCCAACATGTCTCTAGGGCAAACATCTATTCGATTTTTAGTTAGTCTTGGATGAGCGAGTGCGATGGAGATGGTTTTGGGTTAAGCAAGGGTAATGACTTCCCATCTTTTGTTATTTATTGGGTTTTGACCTTAACAATTTAGTGCAATGTGTGCAAGTAAATAGTAAGAAAATAACACTTTAAGTGATATAAATCACTCAAAGGTGTTTCCTATACTATATGCCATGTAAATGTACCTGACTTTAGCACTCTTCAATAGTAAAAAAAAAAGAATTAGACAGGTGCTTAAATGTAAAGTCTAAATATTTTTAATAATTTCAAGCACCGCTTACTGTTGAATTAATACAATGAATAGAATACAATATAAGAAAAAAAAACAACCAACAAAATTATACTGCAATTTGACAGCCCTGTTGTTCAGCAGTCAATATTCAGGCAACAGAAATGCTACTTTTGTCGCTTTTCCACCGTAATTGCAGCCTTTTCACATCTTGACTATGGGATTTGATGTTATGCTTTCTAGAGTAAAGACGCAGAGCAGCATGGTATTTTCTGGTGCTATTAATTTTTTGAAACTTGTACAAGCTATCACAAACAAATAAGACAAACAGTTGTGTTATAAAATGTACCGTTCCCTCCTGACAACGGCGCCAAAAATTGATTAGAATTTGACCAAAACACGAAAATCGATTAAAAGCAGAGAACAAGTTTGTGTAGTGAGTTGACTCTCAATGTACCGTGTAACTTTAGGGCTAACAGGTTGCGTCCATAAGGAGGGATGCTAAGAAGCTTTCTCGGCACTTTTCAAAATTAGGAAACAAGATCTTCTCTGTCTTAAAAAAAAAAAAAGAAATAAAGAACAGAATAAAAGAAACGTGAAGAAAATTTGGATGTTGGTTTTGGGCTTGGAGAAGAAAACAAGAAAAATAGAAAACAAGAAAACTCACTAAAACTTTTAGTAAATATAAAAGCATGAAGAAGTGAGGAGAAAGCTCAAGAAGACTCAAACGAAAACAAGAGCAAGGAAAAGCTGCTAGAAATTCAAGAAGAGAAGCTAATGGCAAAGTAATCAACTAAACCCCATTAATATTCTTACCCTTGGATTGAATTGTGCCTCATTTTGAATTGATACATCGTAAATCTTCAAGAACATCAAGTATTGCTCATGAGATGATGTGAGCTTCTAACACTTTGTGAATGATTTCCTCAAGTTGGTCATTGGCTCATGATTAGGCTTCAAGCATGGAATATAAGATGGTGATTAAATCACAAGTTTACATAACAAGGCAAACATAATCATTAACCCATCAAAGCTGTTGGAGAGCTAGCATAAGATTAGAGACTATAGTACTAGAATTATTAGCAAAAATAAGTGATTAACACTTGTCTTGCAAAATAAAGTACATTATAACATCAAAACTAATTCTAGCAAGGATGAAACAAGTTAGAAATACATCAAGATTGTTAGTAAGAGTTAGAGTTAGCACCTATCTTTATGATCCATTAAAGACTCTTGTAAAATTGCAAAGCACTAAATATGAGGCATCAATGAAACACTTGGATCAATCCATCACACAATACAAATTAGAAGTCAGCACTCATTTTCGTGGGAAATCAAGAGCTCTTGCAAGAATATAAGGCTACAAATGATGCATCCATGAATCATATGAGGTATAAATCATCCAAGGAGTTAGTTGTTAATGGTGTTAGTGCTTTGTTAGCCATGAATGCAAGAGTTAGCCACTATAATAAAAGGGCAAACAAATTTAATCAAGAAATGCAAGCTACAGTTAGAAGAAAGCATGAAGCAAATAAATTGAAAGCAAATAATTGAAAGATTGAAGAGTAAAGGTGTAGTCTATGTATTGATTCTCACTATCAATTACATAATCTCTCTCTCTCTCTCTCTCTCTGAATCTGAAACTTGTAAAAACAAAAGAAAATTTGAGAGAAGGAACCCTAATCAAAACGTAGCATCTACTCTCTTCCTTTCTTCTGCCAGTCCCTTCGTGCTGTATTTATCGATAGCAGTACTTGAGCACGATCACGTGTCAAAAATCAAAGCCATTGGCCCTGATGTTGCCGTGTATTCGCGGCTTCTGTTGCGTTTTCGCTGCAATATCTGGGCCTTTGGCTCAGATTTTCTGACCACGTGCTCTGACGGATGAGAGAGGCTTTTAGTATTTATTTGAGTTTTTTATTTGCCATGTTGCACCTGTAGATTGGATCTTCAATTCAGGGTCCAAATTGGATGCTACTTTGGACTTCTAGAATCAAAATGCTTTTTAACTTGGGCTGCAATAAAGTTTTAAAAAATTCTCAAAAATAGATCTATTTAGCTCATCTTCTCCATTTTTGCCTTATTCATTATAACCTGCACACACTAAATAAAACCTCGTTAAATAATAGGGTTTAATAAATAGATGGGAAAATACAAATGATAATGCAAAATTGATGAATAATCAACGTGCGGTACCATTTCATTCGCATACTTTTGAAGGACGGTGTGTTGTTACTGGTGTGATACATACAAGTCAGAATTCTGCAGACATACTGACAAAGGTGGTCACGACGGAGAAGCTGAAAACCTGGTCAACCGTCGTGGGTCTTCAAGAGTAAAAATCCGAATTTGAGTCACAACATATGCCATTATGAGTTGAGAGTCAGATAAGTACTGGAGAGAGATGGGATGCTGCTGCTATGTCAATAGTCAGTCTCCAAGTGGGAGATTGTTAAATTGTGAAGCCTAATTATTGCCTTGACGAATCGTCACTATAGGAGTTGGAATCTCGGAGCGAGATGGGAGCACTCCGGGCCATGACTTTGGATGACTCAGGGTCACAACATCTGGACGAGTTCGAAGTTCATATGATGGCAAGATTAGAGTGAAAAGGGGCATCCAAAGTGGCAAAGTCTCCAGATTTATATCCTCCGGAGTGGTGGAGTCTCCGGAGCGGAAGTTCACTAAACTCTGAAGCACCTACTCAGAGGAGCACTCTATAGCGATAGAGCAGAGTAGCCTATTCGAGGTGCTTAGCGGAAGTGGCCTAGTCTAACCTGGAAGCGGTCCAGCCTGAAAGCGGCCCGGTTCACCCTAGAAGCGCTCCAGTCTGGAAGTTTTTTTGCTAGCAAAACTTGAGAAAAAAGTCAAGGGTAGTTTAGTGATTTCAAAACCTGTAACCTTAATTATCTCTATAAAAGGGGATGTGCTGTCATTAGGGTTTAATGTACGTGTAAAAGAGTGTGAACTCATTGATAATCGAATGCTATTGTATAGAGAGAATGTGAGGTTCTCTCTTCTCTTCTGTAATCTCTGTGAGAATAGCGGATTTGTGTGCGGCTTCGTGATTCTTTTTCAATTTGGGCTTTCCACATAAATTTCAGTATCATTGATTCCATCTCATTTTACCTCTTTCTTCTTCCATTGCGTTATCGTTATCGTTATCCAACACTCTTAACTTTTTGCTTCATATTGAATGAAATCATAGGTCAGCTGGCTTTTTCTTAAATTTCTTCTTTATGCGAGTCTTCATGGCTGATTTGTGCTTATCATTGCATGATCCTCCATCTATATCTGAGAATTTCACTTTTCTTTTAGTTCTTGAGAGGTTTCCCTTGTTGCTTCACCTTTATCACATCAAATTCCTTAAGAATGGAGGCCTTGAATACATAGCCTATCCTTGCTTGTCTCATGGCAAGCTTGGATGTAGCGAGCCAAGGCAGGAAATTTTCGGCTCTCCATCTCTCTTTGCTGGTTGGATCAAGGAGCACTTCAGAACTCTTTTGTTGTTTAAGTTCTTTTATTTTAACTCGTGTTATATACCTCAGTCATAACTTTAATTAAACATTTTTTTTAATGTTTACTTTTTATATAATTACCTATTTAGTGGGTAGGCACACACGCACGATGCACATGCTTGTGGTTAAATGGCTTCCATAAGTAGATGCCTTCATATCAATTTCAATGATATATAAAGTTCTACAAGTGCATTAATGTGAGGTTACGGAGGAAGGTTATCAAAGTGAGACTCATTGAGAAGTCCCTGAACTATTAATGTTGTATTCTGTCTCATCACCGAAACAATTAATGCTAGTGTTTGTGTGTCTTCATACCTTAGAGTGACAATTTTAAGTCATCGTGATTGCTACAATTTATATGACTATTATTATTAAATTTTTATGAAGTGGAAGCCTCTCAGTGACGGTTTACATCTGCCCTTTTTATGGTGATGACGGTCTGAGCCTGTCTCTATTTCTGTCAAAGCAGTTTTAAGACTCTTTTACGTGCACATTAATTTGGCTTCACAAATTGGGGCTGTTTGGCCGGTAAATTAAATGCGAGAACCTGCGGGCATGTCCAGTCAATGAGCTTTCACGCGTAAAGCTCCCCACGGTACTCACAAAGCTCATCTTTCCTCGCGTTTTCCTACCTCATCTTCATCGAAATCTCTGTGAGAGAATATAGGGGGCCACGTCAACCTTGATGCAAACAAACGCTCCCATGTGAAAATGTTGACGGGTTGTAGTTAGGCTTCGAATGGGTTATTCTTTCAAACAAACAGGCCTACTAAAGTGATCAATCTTACAAAAATGGGGTGAAGGATAATATATTTGTTACAAATTTTGAAAATTGGCCAAGTCAGATGACAATTTATTATTAATATACGTCCCTGTTTCTCCTTTGGAGAAGTGGCAGCTTCCACTTCTCACCACATGCATTCACTAAACTTTTGGCGACACTGTGGACAGAGGATAAAATCTTATTGATAGAGTTTTTCAAAACTTTGCTAAAGTTTAGCCAAAGATCGATGTAATCAATAGTATCAAATATGAAAGAGTACCAATCGTATCAATGGTATCCTAGTCGACTAAGTATTGGGCCTAGTCGACTAATGATACATACAGAGAGTTGGCAAATCTGTTTCACTACAGACTAGTCGACTAGTAGGAGTAATTAGTCGACTTATAGTCGACTAATGTGGATGCACACCCTATTTTCAAATCTGATTCATAATTTGTTTCTGATCCGAATTAGGTTTTCTTTATTTTTTTTTCTTCTTGGCTTCTTTGGCTATATATAGAGGGTATTGTCCCCAATATTTGAAATGTTGACTGATTCAATAAAAACTCTCTCCCCTTTTGTCCCAAGGACGTAGGCAAATTGTCGAACCTCATTAAATTTTGTGTTCTCTCTTTCTTTCCTTTGTTTACTTGTTCGTGTGATTGGTGATAATTCTCTGGTGTTATTGTTCTCTATTACTTGGATTCCAACAAGTGATGTTAGAGCTTTTCGAGTCCGACGAGGAGTTTCATTTAGGTAGAGTAAATCAACTTGGAAACTGTCCACAATTTTTTTCGGAGTTAAAGATCTAATCTTTTCAATTTGGATTTGTTTCACTAATTATTTTATGCATTGTGTTAAGGAATCTATTGAGAAGATGACCGAAGAAAGTCAATCCATGGTGAAATCCGTGAACTCACATCTGATGAAGATCAATGTGATAAAGTTTAATAGCATAAATAATTTTGGGATGTGGAGGTGTGCGGTGATGGATGCCCTGACGGCATCAAACCTTAAAGACACTCTAAATTGAAAGAAAAGTCGGAGGAGACTTCTGAAAAGGATTGGGACAAAGATGAATAGGATGGCGTGTGGTCTTATAAGGCCTTGTTTGACACAAGACATCAAATACTATGTGTTGTATGAGACGTCTGCAATGAAAATGTGAGAAATTCTCGAGAAGAAATATCTGATAAAGAGTATCGAGCCTCGACTGCATCTAAAGAGGAGGCTTTATCACTTCCAGCTGAAGAAAGAACTCTCCATTGCTGAGCACATGAACAACTATACAAAAATTCTTACAGATTTAGTTAATGTGGATGTGGATATTGAATAAAAGGATAAGGTGTTAATTCTTCTGAATTTTCTTCCTGATGAAGAGTGTGAGACATTCATCCTTAACTTGATTAACAGGAAACAATCACTTAATTATAATGATATGTCGGTTGCTCTTGTAAATATGAAGTGAGGAGGAAGGATAAACAATCTTCTTTCAATAGTACGTCAACAAAGGTGTTAGTGGTAAGAGGTAGGAGTTCTAATTAGAAAGGCAAAGGCGTTCACGGGATCAAAGTCTAGACCAGGGTTTAGAGATCTGAAGAAGAATCAGTGTGCCTTTTGCATAGAGCTAGGGCAATGAAAAGTTGATTGTTCAAGGATCAAGGATAAGAATAAGGAAAAGGAGTTAAAGGCTGAAGCAAATCTTACACAGGTGATCAATACCTAATCGAGTTATACTTCACATGTAGATGGATCGGACTCAGACTCATCTAAATTTTCATTCTCAGTCACTACTCCTACCATAGGTTACTCATGTAATTCTGAGTGGATGATTGATACATGAGCTACCTAGCATGTGTGTCCCAACAAGGAATGGTTTCTAGTTTTGAGAAACTAGATAGTTGTTCTGTAGTCATGAGTGATGATCGTCCATGTCGCATGGAATGGAATTGGTACTATCTTGGTCAAGATGTTCGATGGGATGGTGTGGGAATTGAAGGATGTGAGGTATGTACCTCAACTAAAAAGGTATCTTATCTCTGTTAGTGTCTTGAAAGCATTGGGTCTTGAAGTATCTATTAGAGATGGAGTTCACAAGATGATTAAAAGCTCGATGGTTGTTTTGATGGGCGTCTAACGCAATAACCTTAATTACTTGATGGGTAGTATGGCTACCGGGAAAATGGCGACTTCTACATATTCATATAATGATTGCACCCAACTCTGACATATGAGGCTCAGAAATACAGGAGAAAAATCTTTGCAAACTCTTGCAAAGCTAGGTTTATTGAAAGGTGCTAGTACCGACAAATTAGGATTTTGTGAACAATGCATCATCGGAAAGAAGACCAAGGTGAGATTTGTTACCGCAACTCATTGTACCTAGGGGATTCTAGATTATATTCACACAGATGTCTAGGACCTACCAAGGTGGCATTTATTTGAGGTAAGCATTACTGTGTGTCTTTTATAGATGATTACTCTAGGTGATGTTGGGAATATACCATGAAGCACAAAAGGGAAGTTCTAGAGTTGTTTGTGGAGTGAAAGAAAAACATGGAGAAGAAGACGGAAGGAAGATCAAGGTACTCTATTCAGACAACGGAGGAGAGTATACAAGCTATCCTTTCCTACAGCTATGTCACAATGAGGGCATAGAAAGTGCTTCACAGTGAGAGAGACACCATAACAAAACAGGATGGCTGAAAAAATGAACATGACCTTGCTAGAGAAGTCTATTGCATATTGTCCAACTCGGCATATCGAAATCTAATAGATTTAGGCATTCGCATATGCTTGTCATCTCGTTAACAGTTTGCCTCTGTCTATAATAGGAGGTCAAACTCTTCTGGAGGTTTGGTCAGGAAAAGTTGCTCAGGATTATGATCACTATGGGTATTTGGGTGTCTAGCTTACATCATGTCAAGGAAGACAAGTTAGACCCAAGAGCGAGAAAAGGTGTGTTCATAGGATTCAAAAAAAGAATAAAAGGCTACAAAATTTGAGATCCAAAGGACAGAAAATTTATCCTGAGCAGAGATGTCATGTTTGATAAGGCTTCAATGGTGAAGGCTACAAACTCTCAGCAGGTGGAGAATAAAACGGCCAACAGGATATTCAGCAGGTGGAGAGTGATGTTACTTCATCTTCTCTAAAAAGATCAGTATCATTTGAGGTCATACCCTTAATAACACAGAGAAATGATCAAGTAGCCGAACAGGATGCCGATAATGATGAGGATCAAGGACAGGCTATGGGTAATGTCCAAGAATCCGTTGCAGCTGGAAGAACTCAGAGAAATCCACGTAAGTCCAGTTGGATCACTACTAACATGATCATGGCCTATGCTCTTCCAGTCGTTGAGGAGGCAATCCTGACTACTTACAGGGAAGCTAAAATCAATTCGGAGTTCAAGATGTAGAAGGATGCCATGATGAAAGAGTTGAGTTCTCTACACAAGAACCACATTTGGGAACTGTCAGAGTTTCCCAAGGGAAAGAAGGTGATCGATTGTAAGTGGGTATTTACAAAGAAGCAGGGATCTTCATATGGTGATATTGTACACTACAAAGCCAGAGTGGTAGCTTAAAAGCTACGCTCAATGAGAAGGTATTGACTACAATGAGGTATTCTCACCTATTGTAAAACACTCATCTATTTGAATTTTCTTGGCACTGGTAGCACAATACGAGTTGAAACTTGACTGCTCGATGTGAAGATTGCCTTTCTCCATGGCGATCTTGAAGAGCAGATCTACATGTATCAGGCGACGAGGTTCAAAACTGCAAGAAAGGAGAACATGATATGCAAACTAAATAAATTATTAGATGGATTAATGCAATCACCAAGGTAGTGGTACAAGTGTTTCAACAGTTTCATAAGAGGGAAGAGATCTGCTATTGATAAATTGAAGAAAGACTTGTCTTCTGAATTCGAGATGAAAGATCTGGGTGAAGCAAAGAAGCCGCTAGCATGGAGATTGAGTGAGAATGGAAAGGTGGCAAGGTTAGCTTGATACAGAAGGGATATTTGAAGAAGGTACTTCAGAAGTTTAACATCAACGATGATACAAAGTCTGTAAGTACATCATTGGCTCCTCATTTCAAGTTAAAAGTTACTATGTCTCCTATTACTGTTGAAGAGCGTGAGTACATGACTCACGTGTCCTATGCTAGCGCAGTGGTAGTTTAATGTATACAATGGTGTGTATAAGGCCCAATTTGTCACAAGTTGTCTCCATGCTAAGCAGATATATGCACGATCCCGATAGGGGTTATGGGAGGCAGTGAGGTGGATTTTACGATACATTAAAGGTCCCATAGATATTGATTTGGTATTCAAGAAGGATGTTGCAGGTAAGCAGGAGTGTATCAGATATATTGATTCTAACTATGCTAGAGACCTAGACAAACGTCGGTCCACAACGAGAGATGTGTTTACATTATCCCAAGCACCGGTCAGCTGGCGCTCTACTCTACAGTATATTGTTGCATTGTCTACTAAGGAGGCCAAGTATGTGGCCATGAAAGAGGCTGTGAAAGAGGCAATTTAGTCTCAAGGGTTGCTTGACGACTTGGGGATTGATCAGGATCTATTGAAGATCAATTGTGACAGCATGAGTGCTATCTATTTGGCAAAGAACTAGATATATCATGCAAGGACGAAGCACATTAATATAAGGCTCCACTTTGTTCAGGAGATTCTTGATGAAGGTGACATCGAGTTATAGAAAATTCACACGAAAGAGAATCCTGCTGATATGCTTGTCAAGATTATTTTGGGAGTGAAGTTTACACATTACAAAGATTTACTCTATATCCTTCCAGTTGTGTGAGCTCGGTGGAGCTCGTTTTGAAGAATTACGTGTGGCTTGATCCTGTTGGACATGGGTACGTGGGTAACCACTTTGGTGCAGCCAATTGGGATTGACATTGTGCTATATTGTATTCGGCTCAGATTTTAGAAATCTTCACTGAGATGGAGAATTGTGAAAAGAAAGGATAAATCTTATTAATAAGTGTTTAAACTCTATTGGAATTTAGCCAATGATCGATGCAATCAATGGTATCGAATATGAATGAGTATCAATCGTATCAATGGTGGCCTAGTCGACTAAATATTAGGCCTAGTCGACTAATGATCATAGAGAGAGTTGGCAAATCTGTTTCACTGCAGACCAGTCGACTAATACATATATTAGTCGATAATAGGAGTAATTAGCCGACTTATAGTCGACTAATGCAGATGAGCGGCCTGTTTTAAAATCTGGTTCAGAATTCGTTTCTAATCCGAATTAGGTGTTTTTGGTTCCTTTTCTTCATGGCTTCTTTGGTTATATATAGAGGGGTATTGTCTCCAATATTTAAAACCTATAATTGATTGATTAAATAAGAACTCTCTCTCCTTTTGCCCTTAGGACATACGCAAATTGTCGAACCTCGTTAATTCTTATGTTCTCTCTCACTCTCTCTCTTTCCTTTGTTTACTTGTTCATGTGATTGGTGACTATTCTCTGATGTTACTGTTCTCTGTTGCATGGACTCCAACAAACACTTCCCTGAAGTATCTAGTATTTATTTTATTTGTCACTAATGCCAAGAATTTTTTTTTCTCCATTTGATGACAACTTGTCTGTCACCAATGATCATTCTTCCCGTAGCCACCCACATCCATTTCCAGAAGAGTTTTGATTTTGTGAAAACAGCAATCTGGGTTCGTAATATTGTCACGTAGACTAAGAAATGAATATTTTTTTCTGCAAGGTGATATTTTCAGATGGGAGTTTACATTTTGGTTTTACAATGTTCACATTTACAAAAAACTATGGATGCGGGCTACTGGTATTCTTTGGGTATTTCAGAAAGTGTATAAACTTATTTGGGAGATCATGTCTTCTACATCTAAACGCGTGGCAGTGCCACATTCTCTATAGACGGGCTCACGTTATTGCTTCCAGCGAAGTTTAGATTTTATGAAATTAGTTAAGAGATCATTCTAGAAGATGAGGTGGTGAAAGAGTCAATAAGTTTACTTCCAAAAGAGTCAATTAAGTTGACAGGATTATTTTTTCCAACATAAAGTAAATGAAAGAAGGAAAAAAATAAAGAAATATGTAAATCAATGCAATAGGTTAAACATAATGTCCGTAGTTGATCAATCCACAAATTGAGAATCCCAGAGCGTGCAGGTGATGTATCAGAATCCAGTTCAGTTGATCACATATCCCCTCCCTCTTTCATGCTCTTGACCACGACATCTGTTGTTCTTGATACCAGTTCTGACCAATTCCTGACCATTTGAAAAACAGAACAAAATAAATAAGTTTCAATTAACTACATGTATATATTTATGTATGTAGACTGAATTACAATAGAACAACCCTCTCTCTCTCTCAAGAGGGAGGTCGCAAGTTCAATACTCGCAGTTGTCAAATGGAGGTGATGGATGTCTATGTATAAGCTGGAGGGTGATTCAATCTGGTTTCTCAAAAAAAAAAAAAAAAAAAAAAAATATTTATAATGAATTCCATGTATGTGTACGTACCCATTGTTGGAGTCGAATGAAAGGCCAACGGTGTACCGGGCCTCCTGAAGAGCGTTGCCAAACCGCTCCAGCATTTCCGACGTCGACGTAGGCTGCAACATGTGGTAATGGTTGAGAAACTGGAGATGGAGCTGGGATGGCTTGACATCAAAGAATATTGGGATCAACTTCTTTCTGGCCTCCACCAGCAACGCCAACTCCTGGAGGCAGAACAAAGACTCACAGTACCTAGGTGAGATGATAGCGACGCCGACCTTGCAGCTGAGTATGCCGGTGTTGATGCTCTCATGCAATTTGTCCCCAGGCATCATGGTCCTGTTGTCGAGGAAGGGGCGGAGGTTGAGCTGGACCAAGCGGTCGTAGAGCAGTGCGGCCACAGAGTGCTTTGTGTCCACCCCGCGGTGATTTATGAACACATCACACTGGTGGTGTTGCCGCAGTGAGATTCTGGTTCGTGCAGCTACTTTAGCAGCAAAACTCGGTCGCAGTAACAAAGCCATGGCCTATAGTACGTGTTGATTCTTCTTCTTCTTCTTGATCTTACGGGGTTTACGTAGTAGTTAATGTAGCTGCAGCAGTTAGCTTCTTGTATGTCAGTAGGGAACCCAGTTGTGAGCCTTCAATTAATGGGCCTGTCTGTCTCTCTCTAAATATGTACAATGAGAGAGAGAAAGAGAGAGGAGGGGTGTCCTTTGAACGAACGTACGTTCGCTTTTGATTTGATTTCAAAGGCTTGTGAATTTGACTGTCAATCGGTTTTCAAGGGAATTTTTGTTCAAACACCGTTGTGACCAATTCAAAAGGGTCTTCAAATCAAGGGTCTTGATTCGACTTGATGACATTAGTTGATCACAGTTGATAATTTGTCCTAGTTTGCCGTGGGGACCTTCAAAGACGGTAGAGGTTTGAGTAAGCCTACGTGTTCATAGTCAGGAGACAGCCTCTATATATATATATATATATATATATATATATATATATATATATATATATATATATATATATATATATTGAGTTGATTCTCTAAGAATTGTTCTCACGTAATGTTTTGAGAACTTTTACATGAGCCATCGCATCTGATAGAAATCAGATTTTATTTGATTTGATCTATCAATCACTCGCATGAAAGTTCTCATAGACATCTGTGAGAACGGTTGTATAGTAATATATATATATATATATATATATATATATATATATATATATATATATATATATATATATATATATAGAGAGAGAGAGAGAGAGAGATAGACTTGTATCCTTTCAAAAGGATTTGATCCCGGATCCTTCCCCACTCAAATTCAACCCTCCAACATTCGAATACAAGATCCACTCCGTTGAAGTTGATCTATACTATTTCAAGTATCTATAAACCAAAAATCAAGTGTTTTAAATACTTTTTGCCCATCCATCAAGCGACGCAAAATGGACGGCCGAAAGTAGTGAGTTGGTTAGATCTATGTCTTTAGACATACAAATTCTCGATCCGGCCATTTCATTATGATCTAAACATTTAAAAACCCCTATAAACTAATTTTTGTTAGATTTCAAATGTTCTACACCGTTAAACTAACCAACTCACTATTTAGGCCGTCCGTTTTTTCCCTACTTGATGGATGGCAAAAAGTATTTAAAACACTTGATTTTTGGTTTATAGATACTTGAAATAGTATAGATCAACTTCAACGGAGTGGATCTTGTATTCAAATGTTGGAGGGTTGAATTTGAGTGGGAAGGATTCGGGATCAAATCCTTTTGAAAGGATACAAGTCTATCTCTCTCTCTCTCTCTCTCTCTCTCTCTATATATATATATATATATATATATATATTATATATATATATATATATATATATATATATATACACACGTGTCCTTTTAAAAGGATTTGAGCCCAAATCCTTCTAACTCAAATACAACCCTCCGACATTTGAATACAAGATCAACTCTGTTGAACTTGATCTATTTTATTTCAACTATCTATAAGCCAAAAATCAAGTGTTTTGAATACGTTTTACCCATCATCAAGCGGGCAAAATGGACGGCTGAAAGTAGTGAGTTGGTTAGATATGTATCTTTAGATATACAAATTCTTGATCAGGCCATTTGATTATATCTAAACATTTAAAAACCTACAAACTAATTTTTGTTAGGTTTCAAATCGTTCTACACTGTTAAACTAACCAACTCACTATTTAGGCCTTCCGTTTTTTTCTCTATTTGATCCATGAGCAAAAAGTATTCAAAATACTTAATTTTTAGTTTATAGACACTTAAAATAATATAAATCAACTTTAACGCAGTGGATTTTGTATTCGAATGTCGGATATTGACAGTCTCAAATCTTTTTAGAAGGACACAACTCTCTCTATAATATATATATATATATTATAAGCCTGGTATGACTTTCTTTATGCATGTGATTATTTCTGTTTAGCTAGTTAGCTACTTGAAATTTGACATGATCAATGAGGGTCCCCCCTCCCCGTTCTCTTTTCCAAATTCTGGAATAGTTGAATATTCTAAAATGAAAATGAAGGAGAAAAAAGTACTTTTATCTAAGACTGGATGCATGTTCTTTAAGCGAACATATTTTAAAGAAAACAATACATAATAAAATTGTGAACGAGGAAAGGATTTGATGATTTGTCATTAATTCTTAATTTTTACTAAAGAAGTCATTAATTCTTAAGTTATACTAAAAGAGTGATAACTGTAAACCTTGAGTTTTAATTCAGTCTTCTTCAATATTTACTCAATAAGCATTGCTTTTTGTACCTTCCTCATGCATAGAACATTAAAGAAAGGACCGGCTATAGCACTAAGCGGAAGGGTTATTTTATGAGAATTTTCACATCCAAGACCGACCTATGACCACTGTTTTGAAAGAAGGATAAAAGGAGGTTAAACAAGGAAAATGTTCCTATGAGAAGAAAGCATAAATAAATTTATTTTCATTTGATTTTCTTAAGGGACATATGTAAGACGATTAAAAGATTTTTTTTCAAAGGGCATTTCGCTACAACCCCCTATGCTGAGCCATAATTAGAAAAAAAAACTCAGCTTCATAAATTTGTTTGCTTCAGCCATCTCTTTTTTTAAAGTAAGAATGTGCGGCCACGTATCAAGTGCTAAAGCGCTCATCAACGGAGAAAGACGAAAATGCCTCTAAGTAATCACTTCAAAAAAAAGTGGACCATTTCGAAAATGCCCTATTTCTGAGGATTATGACTATGATCCCAGTTCTCACACAATGATCATAATAAAAGACTACGATTATGATCATCACAGTCGTCACAAAAATGCCTTATTTAAAAAGACTACGACTATGATCACAGTCCTCATAAAATGATCGCAGCCCTATTTTTAAGGATTGCTATTATGATCGCGGTCCTAATAAAATACACCTCACAAAAATATTTATGAGGACTGCGACCATGATCGCAGTCCTCACAAAAATATCATGTTTCTGAGTCGTTATATGATTGCGACCATAATCGCAATTCTCTTTATTAGGATCACGACAATGATCACAGTGTTCACAAAAATGTCCGATATTTGAGTCTTTATTCAGAATACGACTAGGATCGCAGTCCTAAAAGAGGACTGCAGCATGATCGCAGTCCTCACAAAATGCCCTATTTTTGAGATTTTGTGAGGACTGCGATCTCACAAATGCCTTATTTCCAAGTCAGTCCTCACAGAACTCTTCGCAAGCATTAACAAAACGAGATCTCTGAAAAGATCGATCTCAAAAAAAAATTTCAGGGGCTCCGCCCTGACCCCAGAGGGAGTCTCCCCGGCCCCTTCCAACCGCCACGGTGACCTGATGGTGCAAATCAACCCGTGAATTACTCTGCGTCAGGGTCAAGGTTGAAGGTGTACAACGTCAAGTGCAAAACACCATCTGCTCTATCTCTCTCTCTCTCCACCAAACCCCATCATCACTACCAACCTCATTTTTCTTCACCAAAATAGCCAATTCCCATCACCTTCTCCACCGTTCCACCACCACCAACACCACCACGACCACCACCACCACCAGCAAACTCTTCCCTCCGTCGAACTCTTACATCCTAGCCTCCATCACCTTCCGAAATGTCGTTTCATTAACCCCCAAATCCACCTCCCTATATTACACTTGCACCACCACCATTACCTTTTACCTTTCCCCTTGGCTGCCAGCCGTCCTAGTCGTGTAGCCGCGGCGTCCCCCAACCAGGCCCTTCTCTTCTTTTCTTTCTTCTTTTCCTTTCTTTGTTTCTTCTTTCCTTCTTTCTTTCTTCTTTCTTTCTTTTCATCTATGTTCTTTCTCTCCAGCTCTCTTAAAATTCTCTCCTCCTACTCACTCCCGCACTTTATCTCACTCGCTCTAACTCTCTCTCTCTCTCTCTTTTTGTTGCGCTCTCTCTCTCTTCACGCTCTCTCTTTCTTGCGCTCGCTCTCTCTTTCTCTTTTGTGCTCTCTTACGCTCTCTCTCTCTCTCTTTTGTGCTCTCTGTCTCTCTCTCTTGCGCTATCTCTTTCTCTTACACTCTCTCTGTGTTCTCTCTTTCTCTCTCCTCTCTCTCCTTTCTCTCTATATATGTAATATATTTATTATATTTCAAATAATTGAGTGCGTTCACGTGTTAGTTACTTGGAGTCCCAGGGATCGGAGATTTCACAGTGTTTTCCCGTATTTAGGCGAGTGTTCTCACTTTCATTCTGGATATCCCCGCTTCATCGTATTGATTTGTATTTATGAAATTGTATAGATACTATATCCGGGGTTTTGTTTTTGTACCGGTGATTCCATGGACTTGTATTGTATCGGTGGGGTGTACTGTATTTGGTATGGGAAAAGTTTGTAATAATATATATTTGTTTCTATGTATGGTACTAATGCTCGTAAAGGTACTCCACAGCCTCTGGGCTTAACTGCTCTACAGTTTTACTATAACCTCTGGGTTTAACCTTTCTGCGGTTTTTAAGTCCTCTGAACTTTCTATATGTTACGCCTGGTTGGCAGACCTAGCGTTAACACTTTACATCTAACTTCATTCGAACGTACTTACCCTACAAGCTCGGCTGTGTTTTTAGCGGTAGTATAGTATCCATACGCATGCTGCGACACGTGCATTTAGCTATGCTGCAAGCGGTAGCCACGCCGAACGTGATGGCGTCTAGTGTTATACGTTAGCTTTGCTCCAGCTTTGCTCAGCTCCGCTTGGATATTCGTTTGCTTGTTTACTCGCTTATCTGCTTGACAGTTTATCTATCCTTTTATTGATGGTTGTGAAGGATTTGAAACCATTATTTATATTGTTTTTCAAAACTGTATCATTTTTCTGTTTTCGTACCGATCCCTATATCCGTATTGTTTTCTTATATTCATACTGATCTCCTATATTGGAACCATTTTCTTATATTTGTACCGATCTCTTGTATCGGTATCATTTTCTTGCATTAATATCGATCCCCAGAATCAGTATTGTTTTCTTCTTGTATTCGTACTGATCTCCTGTACCGGTACCGTTTTCTTGTATTCATACGATCCCCTATATCGGTACTGTTTTTCTATATTGAGATATATGATAGTGATATCCACCATACTATTACTTGACACCTGACTCCTGCATACTATCACCAGACACATGTTTGATATCACTTATCACCTGCCACCAGATATATATCGCATGACTTGTGATTATCATATTTCGAAAATCCTGTCTTGCTATCCTGTATTACATACAGTGTGACCTGCATTTTTAGTACTTATGTACTCTTATTACTCCTATAACTCTTGAACCTGTCCTGCTCTTGTTATTTCCGTAATATGATAATTACATAATAATAAACTGTAAAAAGAACAACATACATCACGTTAAGGGAAAAACTGATGGACTCGAAGTTGTGAATATGTTTACAATAGTATTAGGTATGTATTGTAACTCAAACTTTCGATTCTACCTGTGGCCCTCCAGGTGTTCCGAGGGGAGCACTAGCTCCCTCCTGAATGGGCATAATATAAGACCCACCTTCTGTTTCCCTAGCGGCAAGTTTCAGTCAGCACTGGAACGTCCTGGGTCGTGGTTTCAGGTATGTACGGGACCCACTGTAAATATAACTATTGTTTCATCATCAGTTTCCAATAACAACCTCGGCTTACTCATATATGGATGTATGTGTATTGGGATGCTAGGGCACATATCTAGATATATGGGTCGGACGAATAATAATAATAAAGTGCTAATTAATAATCCGTTGTGCTGTTTTGCAATTCAGGTTGTATACATTTAGATTACGACAATGTGAGATATACGGTATATAGATGAGGGTTTCCTTATTTGGATTATTCTTTTGACGTACTATCTCATGAAATCGTAATCTGGGTTGTATCACTAGTTTTACCGTATTTTCTTTCATCGGGTTTTAATTTGGATTTTCAATTTTATTATTATTATTATATTATATATTCCTGGTTTTACACCTGCTTACTACTCCACCGATCTCCTGCAGTTACCATATTGTTCACAGCTTGTCTCTTGCCTAATATTACACCTGTATTACTGTGTCTAACCTTCTGACTTGTTTATTCTTGATTTTATATGAATTCTTTAATTACTGTATAATCACTGCTTCCTGTGATTCATACTGTTCTCTTTAGCTATAATTGTGGACAGCTCAGGTTGTGCATACTCAGTCGATGGAGACATTTGATATATGATATATAGATGAGGGCTTCCTTATTTGGATTATCCCCTTGAGGTATCAATCTCATGAATCTATCTACTAAGCTCATACTTCTGGTTTTGTTGCTTCTATATATTTCAGCATTTGATGCTCATTCATGTTCATGTGTGCTTGTTCTCACGACACGATTTTTGATACATGCTCTTTGACTCAATTTGTCAATACACGTGTGATTATCTATGCACGCCACTTGGCATTCATTAAACTACTTGTTAGATAGTTTCTGAGTCTTTTAGATCTGCATGTTCAGATCCCGGAGCTTGAACTGTGATTGACATCCTTTTGATCAGAATGGCGCAACGAAAGTGTAGTGGATCAGCGGAAGACCAGTCCATGATCCTTCCTTCCAGGCCCCCTGCTCATCTCTCAAGTATTCATTTTATAACTTGTGGGCATATTTTGTACTATTCATTATTGTATATCTCTTTGTATTCTCGCATTTATGCCTATCGGTGATGTAATATTCTTGTAGTATTGTGTCACATCCTGTGATAACTTTATAATTATACTCATATGTTGGAATGTATAATGCACTACGTGCTTTCGTACCCTAATTCTTGCATATACTGATGCTTAGCATATATATGTATGGGTATTTTTGACCTATGTATATACGTCACAGTAACATCTCTGTACCCATGGGATCGGGGCATTACAATATTGATTCGAGAGAGCTATTGAAGCACATCAACTCTTATAAAAGAGTAATTTTGAGGAGAAGTTCTAGAACTCTTTACTGAAAATTCGGCTTCACTCTTTGGTTATCTATTATGTGTTAGTGTAATAGTTTTAGTTCCGCATTATTAACCACTAGATTAGCATTACATCTATTCACCCCCTCTAGGTGTACTTTCATTAATAACACATGAAGATCATCATCATCTAATAATTTTGTCAATGTATATTGTGCCTTAGCATTGCCCTCATTGTTCTTGACGGTTGCTTCAGACTATGTATCCTCATCATCGTGAGGCTCAACAAACTATTTGGTAATAGTCTTGGCTACTCTTACTCCTAGAGACTTAAGAAATAGAGTCAGCTTGACCTTCCATAGGGAAGTTTAACCCATCAAATTTGGGTGGAGACTTGATGCTAGAAAAATCGTGAGAGACCATGAATGTAAATAAGTAAGTATATAGAATGCAACAAATATAACCAAAAGAAGGACCTCTCTAAGGTGGTTAAACCAAAAACTAAGGATTAGGCTCTGATAGTAATTGAAATCACCTCGGGGTAAATGGGTGATGGCTATATAACTATGGCAAATAATGCAGAATTAAAAGTTACTAAAAACTAATAAGCACAAGTGAACAATATCAACACAAGAGCAAGATTACAATTATAAATAGAATAATAAAGAGCATGAAACAATTAAAGATAATGAGTAGAGTTAAAGAGAGTAAGAGAAAGCGATTGCAAATATGGATAATTTGTTTCGAAGTTTGAGCCACCACTCTATATCCCCGCCTTCACTGCAATGAAGGATTTCCACTATAACTCGATCCTGCAAGATCGCTCCTCTACACATTCTCACAAGAACGAATTGGACCCCCAAGTCCTCTCACTCGGTGCTGCAACACCTTACAATGATGAACCCACAAGCTCGCTTGAGGTCACAATCTCTACAATGCTTCAATACATGGAGGTGATAACTCAAGGATCACCCAAAATTGGCTCACCAAAACAATTCCTATAATCTAAAAGAGAGAAATGTTTTCTCTGAAATTGTGGTGTGTAGCTTTGAGAATATAGGAATGAAGAACAAAGCTTTTGAGAAATTCTTGTATTGAGAAAGAAACTAGCTTGTGAAAAATTTTCTCTTGAAAATATTTGTAAATCCCTGTAAAAATGACTCAATATGATTAACCAAAAGAACTTTGAAGTTTTCTGAAGGCCACCTATTTATAGAGGCCGAAAACATAAAAGAAAGCTAAATACAATTGTTTGGGATTATCTCACAAAAGACAAAAATAAAAACTAGCTGTTTGGAGAAAATCCTAGGCTTAATTAGCCTGTCAGTCGACCGACTGGTTGACCGCCAGCAGATTTCTGACCGTTGGATTTTGGTCGACCGTGATACCAAACAGAGAGTAGAGACTCTCATCGATCAACTGATCGGTCGACCAATGTGCACAGTCAATTTTGAATAACTTGTATGCACAGGTCAACCAGCCGGTCAACCGGCAGAGCAAAAAGCTCTGCAGAGCAGTTGACCGGGCGATCGACTGGTCGGTAGACTGGCACAAGGCCAGAAACATGAAACAGATTTTGAAATACTTTTCAATTATTCCAACAAAACTTCTTTGATAAAACCATCACAAAGTGAAGTTATTGCGATCAATTTGAGTCCATAATTTTGTGATCCAACACAAAAACAAATGTAGAACTATATTTTGTAAAAGTAATTTTCTACTTTTATAAAATAGTTTTTTAAAAAAACCACTTTGAAAAACTAAACGTAAATAAGTTAAAATAATTTTTAAAATATAAAAGATAAAACTAGTTTTTGTGTGTGGGAATCTCAATAGCTTGCACTATCCCTACTACTGATTTTAACAAAACTAAATTCTTACAGAAATACAAAAATACAAATCTTCTCATGAAAGCTATTCTCTTTACATCTTGATTCTTTTAAGCTCGATACTCATGACGAGTCCCATACTTGTATCTGTTTGTGCTAGGGCTTTTGGATCATCATTTAGAGGACTTCAAAAATGTGTGAGTCTTCATGAAAAAGCCAACTGCATTGAAAGAAAATTCTAAAACTTATGTAGATGAAATTCTTAGTATCAATAACCACGTGTGTTTTATTATCATGAAAACAAAGGGTAAATAGCTTTTGGGCCAACAATCTCTCCCTTTTTTATGATAACAAAATACATGGAGTTATTTAAATAATTTTGAAAGAAACTTCAAGTGAAGCTCCCTAAACACATGCATTTGATAAATATGCAAGTTAAGATCAACGAATCAAAAAGCATAATAAAGGATATTCAATACGAATTCTTATGCAAAGCATTTATGCATATAAAGATATAAATAAAAGAGTCATATGCATAAATGATTTCCTCCAACAATCCTATGCCTCCATCCTCCAAAACAAGGGGTTGATGGATAGTCATAAAAGAATAACATAAAAAGATACATAGCATTAACACACACAAAGAATATATGTGTCAAGATCAATATACTAACACATAAACAGAGACTGATTAAGGTTTTATCTGCACACAAGAATATAGAATTTCAGAACTTTATAATAGTAGTGCAAGGTGCTCAATTCTACTGTTATAGCAAGTGGCTATGCGGGTCCTGATCCACAAGGAAGGACAAGCAATGGAAGCTTTTTAGTAAGTTCTCTTTTTAGTTACAAAGAATGGTTAAAGACCTTCTTTTAGTTCTTGAAAAGAAAAAGAAAATAAGTTATAGTTAAGTTAAGAAGAAAGTGGTAGATTGAGAAG
The DNA here is from genome assembly GCA_038442645.1 of Agave tequilana. Taxonomy (NCBI): domain Eukaryota; kingdom Viridiplantae; phylum Streptophyta; class Magnoliopsida; order Asparagales; family Asparagaceae; genus Agave; species Agave tequilana. The sequence goes on from JAVJIF010033470.1 coordinate 142,893, forward strand.
GTTGAGAAAATAGAAAATAATTTATACAAAAAAATTAAAAAGAGTGATGAAAGAGTTGAGAGATTGTGGTAATCTAAACTAAAGAATTAAAAGAAAGAAACTAAAAATTACGTACCTCTTCAGTACTCATATACCTTGGATTCGTAGCTACGACTTACCTAGTCTTTGAAGGCGATCAAACATGGCGTGTAGGATCTTCCCATTTCCGATCTACACTATGAATAAAAGGGCAAGTCAAACTAATAAAAGAATGGTTATTCATCACCATAGGCAATCAAGGGCACTTGCAATGGCGAAGCAGTCTTGAGGCTATAGGATTCACTTGGATTGCAAACACATCAGAGGAAAATAAATGAAAACAAAAGTAAAGAAGAAAAAACTTCGATTCGATTCAAATAACAATGAAAGAAAAGACTTACATACACCAGTGTCACCCTCAGTATGAGCTTACTCTCATTCCTCCATGAAACTCGTCTCTCCTCTCAGTTACATAAAGAAAAGTAAAATTTACATAAAAGGAAAAATAAAAACCTACACTAAAAAGAATGAAAAACTGGCCTAAGAATCCATCTCTGCTTCCTCCTCCCTCTGCCTCTGATGTGTGGAGTATTTATAGCATAGTAATGGATAAGAAAATGAGTTAAAAGATAGGGAGAGCTGGTTATTTCTGAATTTGAATCCCCCTTATCTCCAAACTTAATTTGATGTGGATATTCAGTTCTGATCTGCATCTTATTAGCGTGTTGATTTCTAAATATAACTTATCAAATGACAGAATTAGAAATAGTGATCAACTTAAATGTTGTAGCCCTTTAAGTCATCTTTTTAGATCATCTTGGGTTATCAGATTTGATTTTTGGTAGCAAAAGTTATGATTCAAATACTAAAATGTATCCAGTAGAATCTGAGTCAAAATTACTTCATCTCATCCGTTGATCTTCTCTCTATCCATTTATCCATTTGGATTTTAAATTTGGACTCTGTATTTGATGTTACCCTCAGTTGATTTTTAGCTAACGAAAATAGATTTATAAAAATCTGAATTTTACTGGTTTCTATTTGGTGTTATCTTTCTGATTTGTTATGATCTTCAGCTGAACATTTGCCCCAATCTTTGATTTATTCTAACTAGATCTGAGATTATCCTCAACTAACCAAATAAATTCAGTTAAATCTGATTTAACTAGTATTTATTTAGTTTAATTCTCTTTCTCTTTATGATTATCTTCTGCAAAATAGACATTTAAGATAAGTAAATTAGCAGATTTATTACATGATAAATGTAGGAGTGTAATGAAAAGAATGCAAAATATGTGTATGATCACACCCCCACACCTATCTTTTGCTCGTCCTCGAGCAAAACAATAAAACTGAACCAAAGATTAATCAAAGTAAGGAGTCAAATTATAGAAAAATCGAATTTTTCATTCCTAAACTTTGTCTCTATTCAAAAATTTGTTATCAATCAAAGTAAGGAGTCAAATTGTACTTCTCATCTAGTCTATTACTTTACCCTAAGTCATGTGCACCTTTGTGATCGTGAAATTTTGACTAAGGGCTCTTTAACTCTAACTCTTATGCCTTATTTATTTATTTATTTCATTTTTAGTGGTATTATTCCTTAGTTTTATTAGCCTTTCTAATCTGCCCATGTAACGAGCATTTAATCGGTGACTCCCAAATCGAATGGTCTTAGGGCACCGGGTGAGAAAACACCCCAAGGACTTAAGAACTCGAGCAAATAAGACCACAAAACTAAAGATTTTATTATATGAAACGCTTTTAGGCGTGAATACTTTATGTTTTATGAGGCACAAATACCCAACTTAATCAAAGGATATATATATATATATTTTTTTTCTTTTTCTTTTTTTAATAAAGCATAAGAATCTTTTTTTTAAACCCTAAGTGTGTAAGTGTATAAAACATGTATATATCATCAAGGTAAAAATCAAGACTAAATTACTTTTTCAAATTTTCTTCCTAACCTTGAAAATCAAACAAATAATCTTATTTTGACCAAGTATAAAAAATCCTAATTATGATTCTCCTATTCCTTAAAATTGAATTAATTTCTTACAAAGAATATGTCAAAATATCGTTTATATTTTCAAAAAGTTTTTTAAAAGTAAAGAAAATGTTAATATTTTTTTTAATAATAAAAGAAAAACCTAAGTTATGTTAGAACCCTCCCCCCAACCTATCTCATGCATTGTCCTCAATGTATGAATTAATGCATAGATGCATGAAAAAGAAGAAAGGGAAGGAAAATATTACCTTATGGGTGGTGGTTCCAGTGGTGGTCTGATTGGGTCAAGCGTTGCTACCCAATCAAGATAATGTGATGGTTCATGAAATCCACCTGTATTGACCTCTTTTCTAGTTACATGTTTACAGTCCCCAATATGAGTAGGATCATGAAAGATCCTATTATGAAACTTACTCCCTTTACATGACAAGTATTGGAAAATCATCATGGAGTCATCATGGTCTATACCTTTGTCCAACAAAAGAATGTGACTTGGTGGAATGGTTGACTTGGACTCAAGAATGATAGGTTCAAGAACCAATATTAACTCGGTAAAATCAACTTTGGATTCGAGAGTCAGTTTTGGTGCAAGAGTTGAGTCCAAATCCAAGAATTGAAATTCACATTCTTTTCCCATCAATAGAATGTGACTATCCAAAATTGGTGATTCAATTTTCAGATTTATGGGTACGAGAATAAATGTTGGCTCGGGAATTTGGTTCAAATTAGGTAAGAATATCAGAGTCAACATAGATTCGAAGATGGGAACTGAATCACAAAGTTGGGGATCGGGTTCACATTCATAATCAAGTTCAATCACATTGAAATGAAACTTATTAATTCGTCAATGGGTTGATATTAGTCAAGTTCAAGGTTTTGTGGTGAAATTGAATCTTGGTCAAAGTCTTCAAGATACCATGATTCTAGGTTTTCATCAATATGGCTAGAAGTGTCGGGAATAGTCAAAGATTGGGTAGGGAGAGTTTTCTTATTCTTACGCATGTTTTCTAATCTATTAAGTCTTGCTTCTATTATATTGAGTGGATTACTTTGGAATTGAATCATGGATTCCATACACTTTTCTAAATCGGTATGTTCTTCTTGAAAAATAGAGTAAGTGATTGAGGCTTGAACCTGCACAAAAAAAAATACAGTATTTCAGAACTTTAAAATAGAGATGTGCAAGTGCTCAATTCTACCGCAATAGCAAGTGGCTATGCGGGTCGTGATGCACAAGGAGGGTTAGCGATAGAAGCGTTCAAGGTTTGTATTGAAATCTTTGTGAAGAAAAACGAAGGTTCTTCTTTGTTTTAAGAGATGACAACAAAAAAGAGTTAGGTTAAAGTTAAGTGAGAAAGAAAGCAGTAGAATGAGAAGGTGGAGAAAAATGGAGAATGATTATTTACAAAGAAATGAAAAGGAGTGATGAAAGAAGTGGGTGTTGGTGATTTAAACTAAAGAAGTAAAAGAAAAGAAAGAAGATTGAAGAAATACTTACCTAGTTTGGTTGATGACTTACCTGGAACCCTTGCATGTTCTACCTTGCTTCGGAGGCGTTCAACGCATGAGCCATAGAATCGAGCTCAGTCCCCAGTCGCATTACATCATCAAGACGAACAAGCATGAAATGATACGGAGTCTTAAGGAGGAGAACATCATCATGAATTATTGTTGGCACTCACACAAACATTGTTATACTTATGCTTCTGGATTCACTTGCATGCTCATCAAAACCAAAACGGGTAAAGTAGAAAGAAGAAAAAGAAAACAAAAGTAAAGAGACGAACATAAAAAATAATTACCTTTTATTGCTTGCAGAAACGATGGAAGAAAGGAGGAGGGTACATCGGTATCACTCTCAACATAAGCCTCTCTCTCTTACTTACATGAATCTCAATCTAACCTAAGCTTACATACAAACTAAAATTACATAAAAAGAAAATAAAAACCTATACTACAAAGAATGAAAACTGGACTAAATCCTACCTCTACATGGTCGTCCCCTTTTCAGTGCAAATCCTGACTTTTATAGGCAAAAACCCAGAGGGGAGAGATGTGAGAAGATAGGGGGAGAAACGCTCCCCTAACTCCCTAACAAAGCCGCGAAAATGCGGCTTTGGCCGCGTTTCCGAGGCCAGGGTGTGGCCAGGTGGCCACACCCTGTTGGTGGAATTCCCTGGTTTCGCGTTCTGACTTTATCTTCAGTTGGATTTCTCGTTTAAGTTAGGGATTTTGACGAAATGGCCTTTTCCTTGGCTTCAACCGATCGATTCAGGGAGGATTCTTCTCAACTAGTTTTCAACCTCTCTGATATGCCAAGATTTTGCCCTGATTCCTTGATTTCGAATTTATCTGAATTAAGTCAGAATTTGGTGGGCTTTTGGGCTCATTTCTCTTCACTCTCCTTTAGGAATGGGCCTGCAAATAAATTAAACATTTAATTAGAAAAATGCAGAGTTTATTCTACAATAAGTAGGAGAATATGATAATAAATGTGCAATATTAGTGACTAATCACACCCCCATACCTATCGTTTGCTCGTCCTCGAGCAAAACAACTAAACTATACTAAGGATTATTATATCACTTTCGCAGGTCACGCGATTGCACTGAGCATGTGCAACAAGCCGTTAAACTTCTAGGTTTCCCCTAGAGGACGAGTTTTGTCTCGTGAGGGTTTTCGGTGGATTACACCCACAAAATCCATAAAGAAAGAGAAACAAAGAGTTAGTATTATCAAAAAGCATTTTGAAAGAGAAAAATATTTGCAATATAATTGTAAGACTTAAGTAATCTATAAGTTATAAGAAAACTGAATTTTTCATTCCTAAACTTAGTCTCTATTCAAAAATTTGTTATCAATTAAAGTAAGGAGTCAAATTGTACTTCTCACCTAGTCTATTACTTTACCCTAAGTCATATGCACCTTGTGATTGTGAAAATTTGACTAAGGGTTCTTTAACTCTAACTCCTATGCCTCATATATATATATATATATATATATATATATATATATATATATATATATATATATATATATATATATATATATTTGGTATTATTCTTTAGTTCTATTAGGCTTTCTAATTTGCCCATGTAACGAGCCTTTAATCGATGACTCTCAAACCAAACGGTCTTAGGGCACCAGGTGAGAAAATACCCCAAGGACTTAAGGACTCGAGCAAACAAGGCCACAAAACTAAAGATTTTATTATATGAACCCCTTTTAGGCGTGAATACTTATGCTTCATGAGGCATAAATACCCAGCTTAATCAGAGGATTTATATATATACTTTTTTTCCTCAAACTTATCTAATTATCTTTTGCATAAATACTAAGGCTTGCTTAGGCCAAAGCACCTAGCTAATCAATAATTAGATTTGTTTATATATATATTTTTTTTCTTTTTCATAATATTTTTTATAAGGCATAAGAATCTTTGTTTGTGAACCCTAAGTGTGTAAGTGTATGAAGTATGCATATTTCATTAAGGTAAAGATCAAGACTAAATTACTTTGACAAATTATCTTCCTAACCTTAAAAATCAAACAAATAATCTTATTTTGACCAAGTTTAAGAAATCCTAATTTGATTTTCCTATTCCTTAAAATTGACTTAATTTCTTACAAAAATATGTCAAGATATTGTTTCTATTTTTAAAAAGTTTTTAAAAGTAAAGAATTTTTTAAAAAAAAAAACCTAAGTTATGTTAGACCCTCCCCCACACCTATCTCATGCATTGTCCTCAATGTATGAATTAATGCATAGATGCATGAAAAAGAAGAAAGGGAAGGAAGATACTACCTTAAGGATGGTTCTGGTGGTGGTCTGATTGGTCCACGAAATGCGGCCCAATCGACTTTTCGTGGAGTTCGGAGGAACCCACCAAAAATCTTTTTAATATAACCCACTAAAATGATGTATCCATGAAGGATTTTTATTAAAAATTTAACCCCATCTAATTTCCAAATTTCATAATTAATTTCGGAGTCAAATTTGTCAACCGTCTTGTCCCAAAATGGAGTGTCAAGAGATAGAATGATTGACTTGGACTCAGGAAGTACGGGAACTAATACCGACTCAGGAAAGTGATTTAAGTCAAGTAAAGGTTCAGGAGTAGAGATTAGTTCAGGAAGTGGGTCCAATCAAGAAGTTGAAACTCAAGTCCACATTCATTTTCCAACAATGGAATGTGACTTAATATTGGTGATTCAAGTTCAAGAATGATAGGTGTGGGAATCAAAACTGACTCTAAAATATTACTCAAATCGGATAACAAAACAGGAGTCAATATTGATTCGGAAATTTGAACTGGATCACAAATTTCAGAATCTAGGTCACATTTCTCATTGAGTTCAATTTCGAAAAAATGAGAACTTGCCAATTTGTCAAGAGGACTTTCAAAAGTGTTAAATTGGTCAAGTTCAATATGATGATCATAAAAGATGGGTGATTCAATTTCATGATGAATTGGTATAGGATCCAATGTTGACTCGGGAAAAAGATTGAAATCAGGTGAAGACACCGGAGTCATTATTGAATTAGGTTGTAAAATTGAATCACTAAGTTGAGGTTCATGATCATATTAATGTTCAAGTTCAATTTCAGGAAAGGGATAACTTGCCAAACTGTCAATGTCACTTTCAAAGTTTATAGTTTGGGCAAGTTCAAATGATTGTGCTGAAATGGAACCTTGTGTTCCAAAACAACATGACTCTTCGGCTCTAACAGAATGGTTACTGACATCAGAACTGGCCAAACGGTGCGAACGTAGAGATTGGACTATCATATCTATGTCATGATTACGATCGTTTTGAACCTGAGTCATGGCTTCAAGCATCTTTTCATAGTTGATAGGTTCATCGTTTTGTTGAAAAGATGAAGTTTTGTTTTGGAATTGGTGATAAAATTTTGAGTACATCAGATTTTGTGATTATTGTTTGGACTCACGCATACTCATTTCTAAAATTGATAGTTTTCTATTTTGGACTGGTGGAACTGAGTATGAATCTTGGAAATATTATGGACCAGGTGGATAAGGAGGACAAGTTGGTTCAAAATTGGACTCGGGGGAGGTGAATCCCCACTGACTCTGTGAAGAGTTGAAATTATTATAGAAATTATGCTTATAAGATTGGGGGCATGGGTTATATTGATTCGGAAAGACCAATCCGGCACACTATGTTGGTTAAAGTTATGATATGCCGGGTTGGTAATATCCAAAAAAAGGGTTGGTGTTAATATAGATTATCATTAAAATTGAAAAAATTGTTATTATAAGCCATATCACACAATAAAATACAAACACAGAAAAAAAACAAACAAATAAGCAAACAAATAAAAAGAAAAAATTCTGAACTAAGTTAGGGTAGACCTATGACCTAGACGACTCCTAATTGGTTAGACTGTCCACGGGAGGTATAATGCAGACTTTGAACACAAACTAATCAGCCAGGTCAGAGCAAGATTGGTGGGAGGTTATCCGTCAAAGACGTTCCTTAATTAAATAACCACCAACCTTCGGGTTTTCGGCCCTTAATCCCTTTCCTAGACACTGATTTGGCAGGAGTCAAATTCCAACACCTTTTCCCCTTAGGATAATCTCCTAATTGAGTCTGTGATGTCCCTAGGGCCAACGTCTACTCATTTTTAGTTAGGCTTGGGTTAGTGAGTGCTTGAAATCTGATTTTTGGGCCAAGGAAGGGTGATTAAATCCCCACCTTATCTTGTTATGGGGTGGTGCCCTTAAGATCAGTTTGTACAAGTGTACAAGATATGCAAACAAGATTCACTCAAAGCGATGTAAATCAACTAAGAGATGAGTCCTATTCTAAATGCAATGCGAACGTACCTTGCTCCAGCACTCTTCAACAGTAAAGTAAATGAATTGAAAAGACACGTGCTTAAAATGCAAACGTCTAATCAATTTTTCAAACTTTTCAACAAGTATTTTACTGTTGGTTTATTAGCAGGCTCCTAGTGATGTCATACAAGAAATAAAGTTTGCAGAAACTCTAATTTTGCAAAGCAAGCAGCCCTGCAAAAAGCCAGTCAGTAGTGAACTCTTCCTTGCCGCGGAACCGCGTCTAAAGCCGAGCAAACGCGGCAATTCAGAAGGTACTTGGTCTCTGTTTTCTGGAACAGAGGCCTAAGACCACTTATATGTTACTGCAATCTTCTTTCCTGTTTTCTTTGACCTGTAACCTACAACAGAGAAGAAAAATTCATTTTAGTTCCAAAAATTCAATAAAAACCGTTACCCTCCCCGGCAACGGCGCCAAAATTTGATTGAGGCTTGAACCTGCACAAAAAAAAAATACAGTATTTCAGAACTTTAAAATAGAGATGTGTAAGTGCTCAATTCTACCGCAATAGCAAGTGGCTATGCGAGTCGTGATCCACAAGGAGGGTTAGCGATAGAAGCGTTCAAGGTTTGTATTGAAATCTTTGTGAAGAAAAACGAAGGTTCTTCTTTGTTTTAAGAGATGACAATGAAAAAGAGTTAGGTTAAAGTTAAGTGAGATAGAAAGTGGTAGAATAAGAAGGTGGAGAAAAATGAAGAATGATTATTTACAAAGAAATGAAAAGGAGTGATGAAAGAAGTGGGTGTTGGTGATTTAAACTAAAGAAATAAAAGAAAAGAAAGAAGATTGAAGAAATACTTACCTAATTTGGTTGATGACTTACCTGAAACCCTTGCGTGTTCTACCTTGCTTCGGAGGCATTCAACGTATAAGCCACAGGATCGAGCTCAGTCCCCAGTCGCATTACATCATCAAGACGAACAAACATAAAATGATACAGAGTCTTAAGGAGGAGAACATCATCATGAATTATTGTTGGCACTCACACAAACATTGTTATACTTATGCTTCTGGATTCACTTGCATGCTCATCAAAACCAAACGGGTAAAGTAGAAAGAAGAAAAAGAAAACAAAAGTAAAGAGACGAACATAAAAAATAATTACCTTTTATTGCTTGCAGAAACAATGGAAGAAAGGAGGAGGGTACATCGGTGTCACTCTCAACATAAGCCTCTCTTTTACTTACATGAATCTCAATCTAACCTAAGCTTACATACAAATTAAAATTACATAAAAGGAAAACAAAAACCTATACTACAAAGGATGAAAACCGGACTAAATTCTATCTCTGCATGGTCGTCCCCTTTTCAGTGCAAATCCTGCCCTTTTATAGGCAAAAACCCAGCGGGGAGAGATGTGAGAAGATAGGGGGAGCAAACGCTCCCCCTAACTCCCTAACAAAGCCGCGGAAACGCGGCTTTGGCCGCGTTTCCGCGGCCAAGGTGTGGCCAGGTGGCCACACCCTGTTGGTGAAATTCCCTGGTTTCGCGTTCTGGCTTTATCTTCAGTTGGATTTCTCGTTTAAGTCCGGAATTTTGACGAAATAGCCTTTTCCTTGGATTCAACCGATCGATTCAGGGAGGATTCTTCTCAACCGGTTTTCAACCTCTCTGATATGCCAAGATTTTGCCATGATTCCTTGATTTCGAACTTATTCTGAATTAAGTCAGAATTTGGTGGCTTTTGGGCTCATTTCTCTCACTCTCCTTTAGGAATGGGCCTGCAAATAAATCAAACATTTAATTAGGAAAATGCAGAGTTTATTCAACAATAAGTAGGAGAATATGATAATAAATGTGTAATATTAGTGACCAATCAGTAAGTATCTGTGATTTGAAAATTTTGACGAGATTTTGAGTCTTCTAAAATTTGAATTCATCGCTCAAGCTCGTCTAAGGCTTCCATTCTCTTTTCCAAGTCAATTGATTCTTCTAATGGTTGTTCAGGAGAAGAAGTATATGAAGCTGGATGTTGGTAAGGTGGTTGACAATATGACTCGGGGGAGTTGTATCCCTATTGACTCTGTGAAGAGTAGTGATGATTATTCCAGTCTTGTTCATAGTATTAGAATTGGGGCATATATTGATTCAGATAAGACCAATCTAGCACACTAAGTTAGTTAAAGTTCTGATATGTCGAGTTGGTAATATCCAAAAAAGAGGTCGGGGTGTAACATTGATTACCATTAAAATTGAAAAAAATCTTGTTATAAGCCATATCACACAAGAAATATCAAAATCAAACAAAGAAAAATAAATAAATAAAAAGAAAAAATCTAACCTAAGTTAGAGTAAACCTTAAACCTAGATGACCCCTAACTGGTTAAACTGTCCACGGGGGGTATATTGTCGAATCTGACCACAAGTTTGAAAGTACACCTAGTGGGGGGTGAATAGGTGTAAGGCTAATCTAATGACAAATAATGTGAAATTAAAAACTAAATGCAACACACCTAGTGTAACCAAAGAGTGTAGCCGAATTCCCGGTGAAGGACTCTGGACTATCTCCTCTAAATTCCTCTAAATAAGAGTTGAGGTGCTATATGAAGCTCTCTTGGTTGAACACAAGTGAGGCACACAAACAAATCCAAGCATATAAATGATATGAATAATATGAAATGATGTAAATTTTCTCTCTTAAAATCTTAGTGAAATCAGCTCAAGAAGTGGGTATTTATAACCTCCACAAAATTCTGCCCGTTGCAATCTGAAAAAGCCCAGATTGCTCTTCTGGTCGACCGGCGGTCGACCGGCTAACGGTTATATTTATGATCGTTGAGCCACCGGTCGACCGGTCGATCGGACACTGGAAACAGAGAGCAGAGCTCTCTGCCGGTCGACCGGGTGGTCGACCGGGGCTATTTCCAGAGAGCAGAAGCTCTCTGGCGGTTGACCAGGCGGTCGACCGGCCTCCCAGCTTGGGCTGCGTGCACGTTCTGTGCACATCGGTCGACCGGACCGGTCGACTGACTTCTGCCTCGGTCGACCGGTCCGATCGAC